>BMAO01031328.1:0-86192 GCA_019973975.1 Trichonephila clavata
TCATTGCAACGATATTTTACTGATTAATTTTGTCTTTTAAAAACAGTACACTTAGAACATTTTACATAAGTAAAATTAACAGACAATTAATAATATAAGAAATTTTATAAGCAATTTTAACATTTAGAGATGTATCCTTAATTCCAGGATTAGAACCTTACAAATTGTTATTTTATTCTTAAATATTAACAGTATAAATTCATCATCCTCATAACTCATTCTATATAGCAAGAAAACCCTACCTTTTGCTTTTGAAATGTTATTATATTAAAAATTTTGGGTAGTTTTGTAAAAAAATTACACATGTGGAAAAAACGGATTATAATTTTTGGTTTTTAAATAATATTCTCTTAAGTGTCGAGAATTTTTCCAAATTTAAGGCATAATAACAAAAACATCAGGTTTTTTAAAAAACTTTTGTGGCCCATATATTTGGAAAGCTTGCTCTAATTGAACTGGGATCTCTCTCTTATCATTTTAGGATACTTTTAAACTGTAAAAAAAGCCTAGGCTCTAGGCTGGATCTTAGACAAAGCATACATTCCAGACGACCTGAAAACCAATTAGGTTTTAAGAAATTTAAAGTTTTCAGAGATTTGATTTTAGTTTTGAATTCACTTTAAAGTATTTTTGCAATTCTAAATTGAATTAATTGAAAATATTTTTGAACACAAGCCACTTTTTCGTGTGAAATGGGTATTAACTGCAATTTAATTTCTAAAATCATTTCTGTTTGCTATGTTTTGAAGCTTTTGAGTTCTCTCACATTTACTTAATTAAGATTGATTTAAAGACCACTATATTTATTTGTACACATAATTTATATAATTTAAAAGCATTTTCTTTGTTTTCATTAATTTTTCCTGCTGAGAAAATGCCATGACAAAAATGTAAGCAGGCTTCTGTGAGAAATAACATTTGAAAGGGAAGGAATACGCGACTGAAATTTATGAATCTAAAATCCAGCTTTCACAGATGATGTTACAATTAGACTTCAAAATGTAAATGTTCTGAATATAAATATTGCTAAAATGAACTAAATATTTCCCTAATGTTAAACTACATTATAGTAATGATTTTGTAGTACTACTTTAGTATATTTTCAAGTCATGCAACAAAACCCAAACTTGCTAAACCTACCCGATTTAGAAAAAAAATAGACATTATTTACAAACTTGGTGATTTTCGGGATTACCTTTATATCTTTATTATTTTGTGTGTATAAATGTTTTGTGTATTTAAAACTCCTGTGAAAATATTAGGTTTAAGATGAAACCGAATAATCTATCAAAGTAACAAATGTTATTAACATTGCTTAAAAGAATATTTTGAATTAAAAAGATATTTTCAGTCATAATTATTTCAAAGTAGTGTTGGATGTAGAACATAAGTTGGAAAATAAATATTAAAAATTAGAGCTTTACAGACACTATTAGTTTTGTTTTATGCCTTTCCAAATTTTATAAATGCGTTTTTTCAGACTTTTAATTTTGAAAATGTGTTTTTCTAATCCCAACGCTTTTTTTTTTCTAATCTTGAAATATCTTGTAAATACTCCCAAACATATGATCCATAAAAGTTCATTTGGATTTAAGACTGGGAGCTCCAGTTATGTTTTTTAAAAATCTTTAAAGTTAATATTTGAAAAATTTCGTGTTTTTCCAGGTTTAGCTATAAGAATAATTAGTAAAATCCAACAAGAAATGGATTTTAAATTCTATACTTTTTGTTTCCAATAATCTAAGAAATATAAATCATTTACAATAATTAAATATTTTTAATAATTTAGTATTTTATAAAAGTTTTAAAAAACTCAAAAATGTTCAATGCTTTAAAATTGTTAAATAAAGGCTTGTCAAACTAACTTATTATTTTCAGAATCAATATAATAGTATACTTTGAATATAAAACAAAAATTTATTTTACTAATATAGAACTGTTTATGACTTCTACTCATAATGTAAAAAGAATGAAATATAAATATGTAACTTAGTGCAGTCAAAAACAATCATAATTTGTAAAACTCCGGTCCCACTACTAATTCCAATACATTTTACAAACTGTAGCTAAAAACAATTATATACTTACGGGACCAAATATTTATTTATATATGGAAATATTTTTCCTTATTAAATATATAATGAATAATTACAAGATGATTTCTAAAATCCTAAAAGCCTTTAATGGAGAAAAGCCCGACATAATTTGGATAGTTAGAAATTTCATTATATAAATATGCATGCTTTAAAACAAATAAAATTGCAAAGAAAAAGCAATTTACAAAAAAATTTGTATCTACTGAATATAAAATAAATCAGAATTCATCCTCAAATATACATAATTGTGTAAGAAAAGGTTTTGTTCAATTTACAAACAATTGCAAAGAAACTTTTATAAATAATAATTTAAACAGGTATAAAAAGCAAAAATTATCAAAGATGTATACAAAATATTATTAAAATTTGCTATAAAATGTTTAGTCAAAGCAAAATACCTTTTACAAAGCCAAAAGTTTATCTAAACAATTGTACATTACTGAAGCTAGAAGTGTACATATGCATATAGAGGGCAAAAAGAAATATATTTGTTCAAAACATTATTTTTAAACCGTTAATTTTAAGAAAAATGATTTTTGTATACATTGATAGATACGTCATTGATTGATTGATATACGTCGTTTATAGCACTGTCCCAGTGTGATATTTTTCGAAACACGGCGCTGCACACAGTCCAACATTACAGTCTTTACATTCAAAACGTGTTTTTCTTCGAATGCGTTTTCCGTTATCATTTTTCTTAAGGTTGCATACGACACATTTTCGTGGTGGTTTGTTTTTTCTTGAAGAGTCACTTTCCACATATGAAGCCATTATGAAGCACATATTTCCATTCATGCCTTCCAATTAAACGGACTACATTTTCAGAAATTTCAGAGGTAACAAAGTTTCGAGAATCGGAATTACTACTTCCTTCTTCTATCAATCGTTCAATCAGTTTCATTCGAAAACCAATATGATTTAAAATACCACCATTTTTTTTATAGATAGTGAAGGAATTAATTCCACACAATTTGATTTAACAAATGTCGAAAAATCTTCTTGTAGTATTTCCTTTGTTGATTTCGGGCAACAGGATAGTAGGATAGACACTGGTCTGATCTATCAACACCACCATGGTGGTATTATAAAAACACCGCTGCTTTTGATTTCATTTTCACAGAATCCCGTTTCTTAGCTTTCACTTCCATCATATCAGTGTTATGAAAAATGCTAATCATATGCATGGGTTTTTTGTACTTGTACTTCAAAACACACATTTTTCCCTTTTGGAAGGCCATAATTTCCACTTTCTTCACTTTAGAACTTTTTAATGAAACAGGTAAACCTTTTCGAGGTAACGGACTCGTGGCTGGCGTATCATGAGTTCTAGCTCATTACCACTGAAGAGCCGCCGTGTAGGGGCACGATGCACGTTAAATCTGTCGAGAGCTGAAACGTCCCTCTGTTGGTGTGGTGTGGTAGTTAGGAGAAGGGGAGAGGTGCTAGCACAGGTGTTATCCTCGTCACTTGACCATGGTTCAAAATGACGAGGTTCGTCGCCAAAAGTTCTCGAGTATAGCTGAACAGAGCGACGTTAATATTCATTCACTCATTCAACCAAATTGTATGAAATTTACGGAATAAAGAAAAAATATTAGAAGTGGAATATATTAAAAATTCAATTTTAAATTTTAAATATCCAAAGAATTATTAGTATTTATGGTAAATATTTTTCACCTGCGTACGCGAGATACATACACAAATATATTTTTCGAAATTCAAATGCAGAATTTCAGTGCAGCTAATATAAAATTCCTGGTTTTGTATGGTTAAGATTACAAAAAATGTCCAAATTTTAATTACTTGTTCTTCAGCCAATCCCTATAACAGAACCTAAATGATAAGGGATTTTGCATAAATAGATATTTTTTTAACTTGAATTTAAAATGGATCTTTATATTTATTTATTGATGCAAATGTCAACTGTAAATGTGTCCAGGTGCTTTTCATTTCTCTTTGGCCAAAGATTCAAGCTTAAAAATTTGATCTTGTTGTTCCCATTCTCTTTGAAGGAAACTGAAGTTCAGACATTAAAAATTCTATTATAATTTGTTATCTAAACAATACAAAACTAGGGATTGTATGTAAGATACTCTGAACACCTGGCTTTGATATTATGAAAAACTAAAGGATTTAAATAGGGTTTTTTTTGTTATTTTTATCAATGCGTACAAAATTTTTGCAAGTACAGAAACTTAAAAATTATTCATGTTTAGAATTTTAAAAGTTTAACAGGTTTTAAATTTTGAACTTTTTTTTTTTATAAATTTTTGACATAAACGAAATAATTCCTTTAAAAAAATAGAAGTATTAATTAAAATAAGAAAAACGAAACTGTAAATTATCCTCATTGTTTTGATATATACTTTGAATTTAAAAATAGATATATCATAGATATTTTTAGAGATACATTATAAAAAAAACTTTATTCTACTTGAGAATTTTAAGGTAAAGAAAAAAATGTGATTTTGTCAAAAGCTACCCTTTTAAATCAAAAGTGAGTATATCATCTATATTACTTATGTGATGGAACTTAAAAAAATGATTTAAATGAAAGATTTATACAAACGCTTAGATCGTGAAAACTACATCAAAGAATTTATTTAATTCAAACCCAAAAATATTTCAAGTCAAGTTTACTTACAAACTTTAACTGATAGTCCGTACGCTCTGGAGGTTTTAAATTCTTCCCAGTTTTTTACGATTGCTGCAGGGGAAGAACGGGGCAAGCCATAAAACTTTCTGTCAGAGTCCTTTGTGTCACCCCAACCCTCCCTAATTATCCTTCAAGATGTTAAGCCTTTAAAGGGGGAAAAGGATTTCGGAAAAAGACGTCTCTAACACTTTCGAAGCGGTTACTTGAGGAGGAAAAACACGTTTGGTGCATTTTTGGTGAGTCCATGGTCTTACGGGAAAAAACGTGTGGTGCGTTTTTGAAGCATCTCAGGATGGCAGAAAAAGACGTTTGGAACGCTTAAAGGGTTAAGGGAACTATTTCAACCCATTTAGAAAAATTATCTGTTATTACTAAAATAAATTTATAGCGTTCCGGACTAGTTGCAGGGTATGGGCCTAATAAATCTAAAGATACGATTTCATTTGGAAAATTCGATACTATCGGAATTAATTGACCAGCTGGTAATCCGTTCTTATAATTGAATTTTTGGCATTGGTCGCAGGTTGCTACATATTTATAAATGTATTTCCTCATGTACGGGAAATAACACGCGTCTTTTAATTTTAAGTAGGTTTTCTTTTTGCCTAGATATCCCGCCATCGGCGAGTCATGGAATTCTCGCATAACGTCTTTACGTAATGTTTTGGATATAAATACTCTTAATTCACCTAGTGTATATTTTGCATAATATAACAATCCGTTAATTATTTTAAAGTCGCGAGACCAATTTCTACAGATTGACTCATTAATGGAACTATCGTCAGGATGTTCTAAAAACCGCAAGATATGACCTAACTCCGGATCATTTCTCTGTTCCTCTCTCAACTGTTCCCTAGACGATAATACTAACGACCTAATCACCGCACAAGACACTTTTGGTTCTTCATTACTTTCTAACGGGTTTCTAGACAACATATCAGCCACTACATTTTGCGTACCTGGGTGATGTTCCCATTCCAAATTAAAATTCGCCAACTCCTGTTTTTGCCCTGCATTTAACTTAGTCTTTAATAAATCTATCCGTACCGGTTCGTCCGAAATTTCCAATTTCTCAATCTGCGAGTCTGGAATGATTAACGATTTCGTAACAAAATCAAAACTGATCTTTGCATGTGACATAAAATCAATACCTATGATGCATGGATATTGCATCTCAGAAATCACATGAAATTTCCACAACTTCGAAAATTTCCTTATTTTAATTCGTAACTCAATTTTGCCTAAATTTCTGCATTGTGCCCCTTGAGCCGTAACTACTTCAGCTAACGATTTCTTAATAGGACAAAAAGAAAAATATGATCGGTATGTTTTTTCTGAAATAAATGACTTCTCCTCACCTGTATCCCAGAGAGCTTTTATAAATGTATCATGCAAAAGAATCGGCACATACGGAAGATCAACTGGTGATAATCGTAATGAATTAAGTTTAATTCTATTATGAGGATTTGACTCAACACGATCTCTTAGAAAGTTTAAATTGGCATTTCTCTGCCTTCCGCTGTTGCAATCAACACGAATCCAATTCTGCTTTGCTGAATCATCACTAGGACCCTTCCTAACCACCATCCTACGGTTCTGATACCGGTCTGTTCTCTGATTTGGTTGGTTGTAGCGATTCCCTCCCTCGAATCCTTGATTTTGATAATTATGACGAGAAAAATTATTCGCACCCCTGCTTAGTCCTCTTTGATCATTTTGTCTATTTCTGACCCCTGTATCTCTCCAATTTCGATTATTCCTTCTTTCCTCAGGATTCCTACTCATATCCCAACCTCGTCTAGCAAAATTATTACTCGAACCCTGGTTTTCCCTGCAGCTATGACGTTCCTCATACCGGTCTACCAACTGAACTTTCGTTGTGGGGTTTCGAACTTCTAAATAATCCATTATTTGGGGTTCTAGTCGCATTACTAAGTGATCGACCAATTTTATCTCATCATAATTCAAATATAAAGCCTTATGTACTTTTAATAGCTGGAAAATAAAGTCTGATGGGGCCTGACCTCTCCGTTGCTTCGATGAAAAAAACTGAGCCTCTAACTCTGATTTATTCCGTACTACAGGAAAACTATCCGACAACTTCTTTTTAAGCGTTGCAAACGCAGTCGCTTCTTCATTTACTCACTCAAATCCGATGACCTCAAACCAGTCTAACGTTCTCCCAATTAAATGACCTTCTTAATACGAACACGCCAGATTCGCCGGTATTTCATAGTAGGCTATGTTATCATCTATATTTGTAATAAACTCAGACACATTTTCTTTACCCGAAAAAAATAATTTCGGCAAAACTCTAAATCCTGCACTTGCTCTAATTCCGGTATTTCGGTTGGGAGCCAGTGTCGTAGCCTATCACTACCGCTAAGATTATCAACTCCCCTTCGGTTATCACCTGAATTTAGATGTGTTGAATTCATAATAAATTACTACTTATATAATAAATCAATCTTATTTAATGACTTTTCTTAATTAAGAGATTACACAAATACTTTTTGTTTAGTGTACGTGTATGAAATTGTAAAGCGCCCTCTAGCGCTCATAGTGATTCAGTGTACTCTTAGACTCCAACGAGTGAGGAGTCTGAGTCGAGTAGTTCCGAGAGAATAAAAATCAGTCCACTGGAGGAGAGCTTTTATTTCAACGTTTGTGTGTCTCTTTTAACTGAGCTATCGACGACCCCACATTGCGTGGTCCAGTCTTCGCCTGGAGGCGACCTAAGCATTTATAAAATAAGAGGTATGTCCTGTTGATTTTTGAACTTTTGTTGAGAAATTGACACTATTTTATTGAGAATCAGTGTTGTGAGAACTTTAATATTTAACAATGTTTAAAGGAGCTAAAAAAGAAGGTTTGAAGCGCATTGCTTCTGAATTAGAGCTATGTATGAGAGATAAATTAACTGTTATGGACTTGATGGATGTTATTAAAAATTGCGAGCGATTCAAAAATGATCCTGATTCAGTGCATGAATTAGCAAATTTAATTATCGATGAAAGGAAAATGGAAGAAAGTCAACAATTAGAGTTAGAAAAAATCAGAGAAAAGGCTATGGTTGATTTAGAGATAGCGAGAATACGAGCGAAAGATATAGACAATAATGTTGAAACTAATTGTAATAATGACTTTTCTTCCTTAGATTCTTTAATTAAAAGTATTCGCACGCTTACCGTGAAAATTCCCGCTAAACCTGAGGGATGGGGTTTTTTTTTATCATTAGAACGTGCATTTGCAGTCAAAACTGTTACTGATAAATATAAGCCTGAGATTTTGTTAAATTTACTAGGAGAAAAAGCTGCAAATATCATAACATATCTTAAAGATGAGGATTTTAACAATTATGATAAAATAAAGTCCATAATACTTCGAGAATTTGAGCCAACTCCTCAATCGTGTTTAGAGAATTTTAAGAAAGCAGCACGGCAAAATTGTGAATCGCATGTACAGTTTGCGAGCAGATTATTAACAAGTTGGGAATACTATTTAAAATTGAGAGATGTTTCTAATTTCGAGTTATTAAAACAATTAATAGTTTCAGATAAAATATTTAGTACTTTAGATAAAGAAACCGCTGCATTTTTTTATTAGTGTTAGACAATCACAGATAAATGGTTTGATCCTTTAACGTTAGGAAAAGAAATTGATTTATTTTACTCGTCGCGAGGCAAACCATGGAGTGAGAGTATTAACTATTACCGCAAAAATCAGAATTCTAAAAATATGTCTAGAGTAATTCTCTCAGATGTTAAGGACAAAAAATGTGTTTTGTGTCAATCCGAAAGTCATTTTTTAAATAAATGTGTTCAATATAAACAATTATCGGCAAATAAAAGAATAGAAGTAGTTAAAAATAATTCCTTGTGTTTTAATTGTTTAAATTTGCATAGAGTCAAGTTTTGTAAATCTAAAGTTCTTTGTAGATGCTGCCTAAAAAAGCATCATTTGTCTTTGTGTTTTTCTCAAAATCCTGGTACTGAAACAGCTAGGGAAAGGGTCATTCAACCTTCTTCAGTAGGGGTACAGAAACATTCCGAAAGAGAGGGAGAATTCTTGAATGGTCAACTGTCCCCGAGTGCGGTTGAGTTCGAACCCATAAATTATAAGGGGAAGACTTCGAGAGAGGGTTCTTCTCCGGATGTAAGAGATCTGTTTACTGCAACCAGTTACGTAAAATCTAAAACTGTTTTGCTTTCTTCCGCGATCTGTTACATTAGAGATTCGTTCGGGGAAATGCAGGAAGCCAGAGCTTTATTAGATGGGGGTTCCACAAGTAATTTTATTTCTCAAAAGTGTATGAGCAGACTCAATTTAAAAAGAGAAGAAATTAACATTTTAGTTTCTGGATTAAGCGATTTAGAGTTAACGATTAAATCGCGCGTTATTGCAACGATTGCAAATAGAGGAAATACTTACGAGACTAATGCAGACCTTTTTGTAGTGCCGCGAATTACGGATATGATTCCTTCTCAACCATTTAAAGTTTTTTTGGGTAATTTCAGTCGAGAGAAATTAGCTGATGAGAATTTTAATATTCCAGGTAATATTGGTTTATTGTTGGGAGCAGAAATCTTTTATGAGATTCTTTTACCAGAAAAAACAAATCTGTTAAATACAAAATTAATTTTTCAAAATACAGTTTTTGGCTATATTGTGAGTGGGAGTATTCCAGTTTCTTGGGAGAATAAACCTTATTGTGGTTTAATTAAAGATAATGTCGATTTAGAAAAGACAATGAGGAGTTTTTGGGAAATCGAAAATGTTGAACCTGAGACAATAAAAAATAAAGAAGCAATAATTTGTGAGGAGCATTTTCAAACAAATTTTACTAGAGATAATACGGGGAGATATATAGTGTCTATGCCGTTTAAAAAGGATCCAAATTGTTTGGGTCAGTCTAAAGATATGGCGCGTAAAAAATTAAATTCTTTATGGAATAGATTACAACATGAGCCTAACTATTTAAAATTATACAGAGATTTTTTAAGAGAGTATAAAGAACTAGGCCATATGAAAGAGGTAGATGATAAGGAGGAGTGTGGTATGTATTTCATACCACATCTGGGTGTTTACCGCCCCGATAAAAACAAAAGTAAATTAAGGGTCGTTTTTAATGCATCGAGTCCATCTGTAAGCGGCTATTCTTTAAACTCTCTACAATACAACGGAGGAGTTGCTCAAGATGACCTTTTCGCAATAATGGTTCGCTTTAGAAAGCACATATTTGCATTCATTGCAGATGTGCAAAAAATGTACCGAATGATTTGGATTAATCCAGATCAGCGTAAACTCCAACGTATTCTGTGGAGAGAGAACATGGACGAACCAATAAAAACGTTTGAGTGTTCAACTGTGACCTATGGAACAACGAGTGCACCATTTTTAGTGACGCGGACGCTAAAACAATTAGCTCTAGATGAAGCTGAGAATTTCCTATTAGGATCATCAGTTGTTATGAGTGACATGTACATTGATGATGTACTTACCGGTGCTGAGACCTTGTTAGAGGCAAAGGATCTAAAAAATCAACTTATCAATATTTTCTCAAAAGGAGGTATGGGTTTGCCTAAGTGGTGTGGAAATAATATTGAATTGACTGAGGTTTCCGAAAATTATGATTTTTCAGATCCATCAGAGATAAAAGTCTTGGGTGTTTATTGGAACCCCAAAGATGATTGCTTCTCTTTTAGGGTGAAAATAGAACTGCACAAATTAAACACCAAACGGGATGTTCTGTCAACCATCGCCAGGATATATGACCCTCTAGGTCTTCTAGGTCCTGTAGTGGTGAAGGCGAAAATCTTCTTGCAAAAACTATGGATGTTAAAAATTGATTGGACAGATTTGCTTCCAGAGACAACCGAGAAAGAATGGCGACAATTTGTCGAATCGCTTCAAACAATAAATAACATCAACATCGAAAGATGCATTGTGGTAGAGCAATCTGAAGTGATCAAGCTGCATGGATTTTCCGATGCGTCCCAGTCGACATTTGGAGCTGTCGTCTACTGCAAATCCGTGACATCTAATGGAAAAGTGCTTGTGAATCTGATTGCCAGTAAATCTCGAGTTGCACCCTTCAAACGAACAACGATTCCCCGACTTGAGCTTTGTGCAGCTCTGCTATTAGCAAAATTAGTTCATCGAATCAAGCATGCCTTAAAAATAAAGGTGAATAATACTTTCCTTTGGATTGACTCCATGATAGTTTTGTCGTGGATAAGGAGGGAGTCCTATCAACTAAAGACCTTTGTGGCTAACAGGATTGCTACAATCCAGGAGATGACTTCCAGTGAGGAATGGAGTTATGTACTAACAGAGGACAATCCTGCTGACTTCGTTTCCAGAGGAACGGACCCAACAAAACTTAAAACCTGTGAGCTGTGGTGGAATGGTCCAACATTTCTGATGAGCAACCAGTATCCACAAAGAGAGATTCCTGTTGCAGTGATCAAGGATCCAGGTGAACTTAAAAACTGTAGTGACTATACTAACTTTTTTCTTGATACTGCCAATAACTCATTTGTAAATAATTTACTTAACCTTAGTAATAACTATTTTAAAATTATTCTTGTCTTAAGTTTTATTTGTAGATTTGCAAATAATTGTAAGAGCAAAGGAATTGGGCCTCTAGATTTAGGAGAATTAAAAAAGGCTGAACAGCTTTTATTAAAATTAGTGCAAAAAGAAGAGTTTAAAATAGAGATGAATGGTATTAAAAATTCTGGCATGGTACCTTCCAACAATCGAGTAAAAAACCTCAATCCATTTATTGATAGGGAAGGAATTTTGAGAGTTGGAGGTCGATTGAGTAATAGTGATGTAAATTATAACCAGAAATTCCCAATTCTTTTGCCTTCGAAACATAATTTGACTTGTATAATAGTTGAATACTTTCATAAAAAGTTTTTACATAGTGGTCCACAATCCTTATTACATCAGATCAGGCAAAAATTTTGGATATTAAATGGCCGTAGTATTTGTAGAAAAATTGTTCATAATTGTGTAATTTGTTGTAAGGCCAATCCTACTTGTGCTGATCAAATAATGGCTGATTTGCCAAGAGATAGAGTAATAAGAAATTATCCTTTCAATGTGTCAGGTGTGGACTTCTGTGGTCCTTTTTACATTAAGTATAAAGGGCAGAGAAAAGGTGTATATAATAAAATCTATGTATGTATATTTAAATGTTTTGTTTCCAAAGCTGTACATTTAGATATTGTAACTGATTTAACCTCTAACGCATTTATTGCTACTCTTAAGCGTTTTATATTTAGAAGAGGAAAATGTGCTAAGTTATATTCTGATAATGCAACCAATTTTGTTGGTGCAAATATAGAACTTAAAAAAATGTTTAATTTGGTCTGTAAACCTGATGAGGCACTTGCAAATTATATGTCCTCTGAAGGAATAGATTGGAAATTCCTTCCCCCGAGAGCCCCGAATTTTGGAGGCCTCTGGGAGGCAGGCGTTAAATCTTTTAAGTTCTATCTAAAAAGAGTAATAGGTAACTTAACCTTCTGAGTGTTCGGCCTTGTCCTGAAAAATCATTCCGAAAGCGTTTACTTCTTTTTTGAGAATTCCTTCGAAAGTGCAACACATTTAATTCCTTTCCCCTTTAAAGAACGCGGGAGGTCTATAGGGGAAGATTTTATTACTCAGTTCGGCCTCTTTGTTGCTTTAAAACCGGGAGAAAACTCGTTCACAGCTGTGACGTTGCCTTGTGCGAATTTTGGGTGGAAAAAGCGGGTCCACGTGGGTTGTTTGATCGGTTAAGTCACAATAAAAGTGAAGAGTTAAAAAAAATAAAAACTCGAAAGAAAGAAACTTGTTACAAAAGTTGAAAAATACTTGTTTATTTTAAACAAAACAAAATTTTAAAAAATTAATTTAAGAAAAATAAACTATTTTGGACTAACGATTTGAGCCAGGAAAAAGTACCTTGTACTTATTGTGGAATATGAGACTAAGAAAACGCAAATACATCGTAATGTTTTTTTAAAAAGTAACTATATAAAAAAGAGTAAAAGTGACCATCTCTCTCTCTTTTTAAACAATAAGAGAATATATGAAGTATCGTTACATACGACGATTATGTTTATGAAATGAAATCAATCTTCCTCTATTCAATTATATTTTAAATTTAAAGTAACATAAAGAGGGATTTCAATGCTTTTAATTTATATATATTTTAATCCTATAAATGATGTTTTTATGTTAAATTAATTTTTCGGAAAAAATCTAAATTTTATTTCATAGTCAAACGACTTGTACTAAGCAAAAATGCCTTCTTTACATAGGCATTTGTGACGGAGCAAAAAGCAAATTTAGTCAAATTTTTATTTTTTATTTTTATGGGAATATATTTTTCTTCAAAATGTAAAAGTATTTCTAACCATTTTCTATTAAAATTTAATTTTTATTTTTCTGTTTCTTTAGTGTTAAACGGAAAATTCACCGATAAATACAACTTTCACACAATTCAATCATTACAAATTCTAATGAGAGAAAAACTTCTCCCAATTAATTTTGTCTTTCAAAACAGTACACTTAAAACAATTTTGCTCAGTGAAGCTAACCGACAATTCCGCAGTGTATTCATATTAATTTTTTTTAAAAAAAATAACATTCGGAAATGCTGTATTTAATTTTTTGAGTATAAAAAAATAATGCCTGCTGTGGAAAAGACAGAGAATGAGATATGATATATGGTTTTGAAAGATTGTTTTCGTACATGTAGAGTATTTTTGAAAATTTAAATATCACCAAAGCTGATCATATGATTGTAAATGAGTCTTATTTTAGAATGTGAGCTGTGGGGTATCAAAATAAAACATTTTACTTTTAAAAAGCCAAGGAGTTTATACTCAATATCCTCTTCAAAAAATTGCTTACAACTTTTATTCAAAATGTAAAGAAACTGAAATATAAATATCTGACTTACTCCAGTCAAAAATATTCATATTATGTGAAAATACTGTTCCTCCACTTACTTAAGTAAATTTATAAGCTATAGCCCAAAGCAATATTTTATTTTTATAAACGAGGCACAAAAATTCAGTTATAAAAATATATTTTTCATTTTAGAACATATAAACCGTACACGGATTGTAAGACCATTTCTAAAATACTAAGAGTTTTTAGAGGAACAAAAACATATAATTTTGGGTAGTTCAAAATTTTAATATAATACGCAAATATATATATTATATTAAGCAAATACGTTTGACAAGAAAAAAGTAATTTATTTAAATCTTGTATTGCATGAATAAAATAAAGATCTTCCTGAAATAAACGCAATTGAAGGGAAAATGTTTAATTTGCAATCGATAGCATATAAACGTTTCTGTTAGAGGTATCCCCGAAGTGACGCAATCCTTTTTGGTAAGAAATAAAACTTATTGCTGGAATCATACAATTTCCTAATGAATGGGTGAATCCGAATATTTTTTTCATGTAAACTGTTTGGACGGAAATGGCTAAATAGGAACATTTAATAATTTGCATAAATTAAAATTAACCGTTATAGTTTATATAATTTCTTAAGATTACAAAAGGTGTATTTCGGAAGCACAAGTTTTAATAGGAGTACGGCTTACGAAAAGTAGAACAAATATATCTGAAGGACTATGGTTTGTTACCTTAAATATTGTGAAACACAACAAAGTATGTTGGAAATCAATTCCCCAATTCGTGTTAATAAAAATGTATGAAAAAACTGCAAGACTTATTTTTGTATTTGTAATTATTATAATTTTTCATTCCTGTGTTTTAGCTTCTCAGTATTGCTTCTACTTAAAAATTTATTGTATATTCATCAAATTTTTCAGCATAATTTTTGCTCTTAACATACAGTTTTAACAGAATTGTATGAAATTTACGAAATGCATTAAAATGATTAAGATTCTTATGTTAAAATTTTAATTTAATATTTTATTCGACGAATTGTTAGTACTTATGGTAAATAATTTTTAACTGAGTATGTGCACGATACATAAATATTTTTTTCTGAAATTTCAAATACAATTTCTAGTATAAAATTCCTAGTTTTGTATGAAAATCTGGATATTTTCTGAATGTTAATTATAATAGATATCCAGATTTTAATTACTTGTTCTTCAGTTAGCTTTAAAAAAATAAATATTTAGAAATTTTGCATGAACAAATATATTTTAAAAATTTTTTTAAATTGATCTTTATATTTATTTATATGCGTAAATGTCAACTGTAAATGTATCCGAATATTTTTAATTACTATTTATTCAAATATTCAAGGTTAAAAAAATGAATTGGTATAAAAAACCCCTCATTCTAGTTTTCTCTGAAGTAAACTGAAACTCAAGCATTTTTTTATAATTCAAATATAATTTGGTGTATTGTAACAATACGCGCCCTGAACATCTGGCTTTAAAATTTTTAAAAAAATAATGGATCTGAATTAGTTTTTCCATTATTATTTTTATGAAAGCGTAAGAATTTTTTACAAATAATTTGATGCAAAAGTTTAGAAATTATTCATTTTTAGTAGTTGGAAAGTTTAAAAGGTTTTAAATTTTGAAGCGTTCGGTTTCTTATTAACTTTTTTGACACCTTATAATGAAATAATCATGGTTTAAAAACTGAAAACATTGGTTAAGAGAAGAAAAATGAAGCAATTAAATATAGTTCACCATATTATATAGAGATTTATATATTTTAAAAACTTAATTTTCCGTTTCATCATTTTAAGATGAAGAAAATAATACGAGTTAATCAAGCAAAGAGAATATACTTAAAAAGTTAATTGTCCAACTATATAAAATAGCAGATTACAGTCCCAACTTATTAAAACTTCAAATTAATATAAAATCAAAAGTGAGTTACATAATATTTTATTTATACGTTGGAACATTTTTCAAAACTTGAAAAAAAAAGTTAAATTGCTAAAAGTACAAAAAGAATTTATTTAAGTCAAACGCAATAATATCTCAAATGAAGCTAAATTACAAACACTAACTTATAGTTCGTTCACTAAGGGGTCTAAAGAAATTCTTCCCAACTTTTTTACGATTGCTTCAGAATCAAAACGCAGGGTTCCCCGAGAGCCATAAAACTTCCTGTCAGTGACCATTGCGTCGTCGCAACCCTCCCTAATTATCTTTCATGGTGTTAAACCATAAAAGAGGGGAAAGGATTTCAGAAAAACACGGCCAACCCGCTTTTGAAGCACTCTCTTGAAGTCAGAAAATACGTGTGGTGCGTTTTCGAAGCATCTCTAGACGTGCGGAAAAAGACGTTCAAACCGCTAAGAGGGTTAAGATTAACATATGAAGAGTTTCTGACCGTGATTATAGAAATAGAGGGTATGTTAAATTCTCGCCCTCTTGTCCCATTATCTTCTGATGTAGATGATTTAAATGTATTGACTCCTTCTCATTTTTTGATAGGTAGGTCAATTACATCAATTGTTGAGCCTGATTTAACTAATTTAAATGAAAATAAGTTGGATAATTGGCAGAAAATTACAAAATTAATTCAATTAATTTGGAAAAAATGGAGTGTAGACTATCTTAATAGTTTGCAGCAGAGAAATAAATAGCAATTCGAAAAAAAGAATGCTAAAATTGGAGACATGGTTATAGTAAAAGAGGATAATTTACCCTCATGTCAATGGTCATTAGGTAGAATAAATAATATTTATCCAGGAAAGGATTCTAAAATAAGAGTAATGGAAGTCAAAACCACTAAAGGTATATTTAAGAGACCCATTTCGAAACTGTTCTACCAATTGACACTTAAGTAAAATAAACCTTCCAAATACTAATGTTTATAAAGAACAGTATTTAAAAAAAAAATTCTACTGTTTATGTCTGTTATGTGTGATTTATCAATTGTTTATATATTGTTTTCATTTCTATATTGTTTTCTTGTATTTTAATATTGTTTCAATGAGTTATTATGATTATGTTCTGTGTAAGTCTTGCATGTTTTGAAAACATTGCAAGGCCGGGCGGCATGTTCAGTGTACGTGTATGAAATTGTAAAGCGCCATCTAGCGCTCATAGTGATTCAGTGTACTGTTAGACTCCAACGAGTGAGGAGTCTGAGTCGAGTAGTTCCGAGAGAATAAAAATCAGTCCACTGGAGGAGAGCTTTTATTTCAACGTGTGTGTGTCTCTTTTAACTGAGCTATCGACGACCCCACACTATTTAACTTTAAGAACAATAAAACACAGTGGAGTATGAGAAGGATTCAATAATCATGAATGACGGAATCTTAACTGAATCTACGGCGGTCGACGCGTACAATTATAGCTACACACTTATACGTAATTTGTGGGTAAATCAAACTAACCTGATACCTATTGTTATGGCAGGTTCGTCTAGCTGCTTCTTCAATATCTGGATTCCTTTAATGGGCGGCTTCAATCTCAGCTATCTCTCTGTTCTTCCCCGAACTAAATTTATCTACATTTTACAATAAACTTTACTCACGACGACTATGTTTCCACTCGAAAAAGTACTCTCTCAATTCATTCCTTTCTCTTCATTTCATTTCCCCCTTTCATTTCATTTTTGAACTCGCTAAACCCGAACTTATATAAAATATCTCATTTGCATAAATCACGCTTTCGGCTCCCGGTGGAGATTGGTTGAAATAAATAAAACATTTAAAGAATATATTTGAGAAGGTTAGTGAAACGCGTAAGCACCCGTCACAAGGTAACTTTACGATTGTCCGCTCATAGCTTTTTTGAATGATGAGCTCAAGCTCGAAATGAACACAAACCGAAATATATCGACAACTAACAGTAGTACTGTTATTGACGTTGTTTTTCAAAGGTTATTAAATACTTTAAAATCTCAAGTATATGTGTCATATTTTAGTCATCATAAGTCTATTGTGTGTGTGTCTTCCCCAAATTGAACAAGAATATTTATTTTTAATAAAAAAATACATGACTCTTTGTGTTAATTAAATAAAATTTTCATTAAAGATAAAATTATTCGATAGAAAATTATTTCCAATCATACCCGATTAATTTTTTTCAGGATTTATGTTACTATTGCGTATTTACCAGGATAACATGTCAGATGTTACACATCATATGCGACTACTGTAAGACTCGTTCCTTTTTTTTGAAACTGTATTTATATTAGAAATTCCAACACTAAAACTGTTCTTCCAAAAAATTGTGTGGGTCCCAAAACCAATACTCAATATACTTTATCAGTGGCGTAGCTAGGTATCCAAAGGTCTTGGGGCAAAAAAAAAAGAGAATATTGGTGGAGTTTTATTAATTAAAAATATATTAGAGTATTTTATATATTTTATATATATATATATAGAAAGCTGATTCACATCAGCCCTGTGTCAAGCTCTGCAGAACATAGGAAAGCACAGCTACAAACTACTTACATGTATGCATATGAGTTTCCTTGTGGATTTAGTGATTACCCAGGTTCGATTTGGCATGTGATAGACAGGAAATGATAAAAGGAATATGCACAAACAAGAAAATATAATACAAAATTATTATAATTATTTAAAATAAAACACACGAAAAAACAGAGGAGGGAGGTCAAAATTACATCAGTCAGTTGCAGATACCAGATTGAGAAACATTGTGTGTGTGTGAAACAGGAAAAAAGATTATTATGAATCATATTGTTATAAAAAATAAAATGACCAAGATGAAATAGCTTCCTGTGTAGTTTTTTTTAGATGTATGGTAAGACATTTCATGGAACTTGATGTTTATTTTCAAGTAAAGATTAGAAAAATGAAAAAATTGAAAAATAATATAAACTTTTTAATAAGTAAAATTCGCAACACCATACACAAACAAAGGAAATAATTTAGGGGAATTCTTTACAAGTTTGAAATTACTTTCAACGGAGTTGCCATGATTACAACTATGTAACAATCTTTTATATTTATACCTCAATTATGGAGAAATTATCGGAAGCTTGACTTGCTTGGTGGTCAAGGCGTGAGGGGCCCCTGTGCACGGCACTACCTAGCCCATTGGTAGTTACGCCACTGTACTTTATTAAATTTATATAAGATTTTTTTGTTACATGTCTTAAACCGTTTTTAAATAAAATTATTGAACTGAATCGGAAATAAAGAACTGACCTGAAATATTTCAGGAAAGAGAATAATTTAAATCACATTACACTCTATTCATTCCATTAATTTTATAAATTTTTCTTGTCATTAAATTGTTTAAAAAAGGATTTTGATGCAATATAGTATTAAAGAATTTCACAGAAAATTGTTTTGAATGTACAGAAATATATATATATATATATATAAAATGTTTTTGCCTTAACTAAAACTTATATTTTTATAAAATTCAAATGAAAAACTGATATTCCTCAAAACAGAAACGAAACAGCGTAAAAAAAGCAGTTTCTTTGTACAACTAGAATGTCGGGCACAGTTTTCATGTAATTGAAAACTGCCATGGGGTGGGCAGTAAAAGAGGGGGCAGTTGTCATATAAATAGTCTTCAGTTGGTTGTAAACTGGACCCTCCAAGAACAAAAATAGAGGGCGAAAGAGACGGGGGGGGAGGGTTTCCTGTCTCGAGCTCCCCTTGCACTTAAAATCCCTCTCTCAACTGTTGTAGAAGAGGCTTGTATGATTCTGTGACGTTATTTTCTTTCATCATGACAGCTGTCAGAACATAATCATCAGAAAATGGGATCAAGTAAATGCAAATTTGGAAAAATAATAGCTTGAAAAAAATGTTTATTTCAAAGTCAAGAAAATATTGAAAATTAAGAAAAAAAGGCACATATAATTTATCTTTTATAAAGGAACTATTTACCTCCGATCATTAAGACCAGTACTCATGAGTACTTGGCCTTTCTTTTAGAAACGCCCATTCCCCCCTCCCAGAAGGGGGCGCTTTCATCGTTTTAGAGTTGGAATTTCTGTCTACGGGACCCTTAATGATCGGAGGTAAATAGTTCCTTCAAAAAAGATAAATTATATGCCTTTTTTTCAATATTTTCTTGACTTAGAAATAAAAAATTTTTTCAAGTTATTATTTTTCCAAATTTGCATTTTTTTGATCCTATTTTCTTATGATTATTTTCTGACAGCTGTCATGATGAAAGAAAATGACGTCACAGAATCATACAAGCCTCTTCTACAACAGTTGAGAGAGGGATTCTAAGTGCAAAGGGAGCTCGAGACAGGAACCCCCCTCCTCTCTTTCACCTTCTATTTTTGTTCTTGGAGGGTCCAGTTTACAACCAACTAAAGACTATTTGTATGACAACTGACCCCTCTTTTACAGCCCACCCCATGGCAGTTTTCAATTACATGAAAACTGTGGCCGACATTCTAGTTGTACAAAGAAACTGCTTTTTTTTACGCTGTTTCGTTTCTGTTTTGAGGAACATCAGTTTTTCATTTGAATTTTATAAAAATATAAGTTTTAGTTAAGGCAAAAACCTTTACATATATATTTCTGTTCATTCAAAACAATTTTCTGTGATATTCTTCAATACTAAATTGCATCAAAATCCTTTTTTAAACAGTTTAATGACAAGAGAAATTTATAAAATTAATGGAATGAATAGAGTGTAATGTGATTTAAATTATTCTCTTTCCTGAAATATTTCAGGTCAGTTCTTTATTTCCGATTCAGTTCAATAATTTTATTTAAAAACGGTTTAAGACATGTAACAAAAAAATCTTATATAATATAATAAAGTACAGTGGCGTAACTACCAATGGACTAGGTAGTGCCTTGAGCTCAGGGGACGCTCACGCCTTGACCACCAAGCAAGTCGAGCTTGCGATAATTTCTCCATAATTGAGGTATAAATATAAAAGATTGTTACATAGCTGTAATCATGGCAACTCCGTTGAAAGTAATTTCAAACTTGTAAAGAATTCCCCTAAATTCTTTCCTTTGTTTGTGTATAGTGTTGCGAATTTTACTTATTAAAAAGTTTATATTATTTTTCAATTTTTTCAATTTTCTAATCTTTACTTAAAAATAAACATCAAGTTCCATGAAATGTCTTACCATACATCTAAAAAAAAACTACACAGGAAGCTATTTCTTCTTGGTCATTTTATTTTTTATAACAATGTGATTCATAATAAGCTATTTTCCTGTTTCAATGTTTCGCAATTTGGTATCTGCAACAGACTGATGTAATTTTGACCCCCCTCCTGTTTTTTCGTGTGTTTTTATTTTAAATAATTATAATAACTTCGTATTATATTTTCTTGTTTGTGCATATTCTCTTTATCATTTCCTGTCTATCACATGTCAAATGGAACCTGGGTAATCACTAAATTCACAAGGAAACTCATATGCATACATGTAAGTGGTTTGTAGCTTTGCTTTCCTATGTTCTGCAGAGCTTGACACAGGGCTGATGTGAATCAGCTTTGTATATATATATATATAAAATACTCTAATATATTTTTAATTAAAAAACCTCCACCAATATTCTCTTTTTTTGCACCAAGACCTTTGGATACCTAGCTACGCCACTGATAAAGTATATTGAGTATTGGTTTTGGGACCCACACAATTTTTTGGAAAAACAGTTTTAGTGTTGGAATTTCTAATATAAATACAGTTACGAAAAAGGAACGAGTCTTACAGTATGACTTACATATGATGTGTAACATCTGACATGTTATCCTGATAAATACGCAATAGTAACATAAATCCTGAAAAAAATTAATCGGGTATGATTGGAAATAATTTTCTATCGAATAATTTTATCTTTAATGAAAATTTTATTTAATTAACACAAAGAGTCATGCAATTTTTTATCAAAAATAAATATTCTTGTTCAATTTGGGGAAGACACACACACAATAGACTTATGATGACTAAAATATGACACATATACTTGAGATTTTAAAGTATTTAATAACCTTTGAAAAACAACGTCAATAACAGTACCACTGTTAGTTGTCGATATATTTCGGTTTGTGTTCATTTCGAGCTTGAGCTCATCATTCAAGAAAGCTATGAGCGGACAATCGTAAAGTTACCTGACTGACAAACAGATTTGGTAAAGCAGTAATTGGTTCGGCCGTTTGTTTCTGAGAGATTTGTGTTCGTTGCACAAAAAAAAAAATCCCTGCAGCATGGAGTTGAATTTTGTGCAATTCTTTTCGGCTGTACTCCTTCAGTTTTTAATTCTTTTTTCCTCACGTTTCTTTTGTCGGAAATCTCGCATACATTTTACTTTGGATTTACTCGTCTCGGCAAATCACAAAATCGTTTTAAAGTTACTGTATTCCAGATTTTAATTTCAATTAACTTTTTTCACCAATCATACTAAATATTTTTCTTATTTATCACACTGTTATATTTTTAATATCACAAACAGAAATCAGCAGTATATTTTTAAAAAAATAAAAAGAATTTAAATCAGCATTTAAAACCGTGGAGGATTATATACCATAATGACTAAAGACACGAGATTCCCAAGTTCAAAAAAGGTCATGAAGAATACAAAGAAACTGTAAACTCGTGTCATTCTCGCTATCCGATCTTGGCTTAGAACAGGGATGGCCAACTCAAATGACCTTGCGGGCCACTTCGGGAAAACATTATAATCCTGCGGGCTGCCAAACAAAAATTATATATCTTTATATTATATTTAGACCCATCACAAACATTTATTGGAATGAAAATTTAAAACGGAATGAATTATTTTTGATTTCATTATTTTTCATCTATACAAGCATAGATAATTTATAATAATAATGCAAGGATCAAATATGTCTAATTCTAGCAATAGGCAGCGCGATGGAGTTACAGGAATCGAGTGTGATGCTGCGCTGCAATACCGCACACTTCTAAGAATGTATTAAAATAAAAGAAAGGTTATTCAATAGAAACAGTTATGAAATATGTTACAAAACACTACATTAAAAACAAAAATATTGTACAAAATAATCATATTTTGTAATGAAACTCGAGGGCCGCAAAATTTTTCAAGGCCGCGGGTTGGCCACCCTTGGCTTAGAATTACGAAGTCTGTCGCAAATAACATATATGGCTCTAGAGCAGTGGTCTTCAAACTTTTTCAACTCAGGGAACCCTTTGAACTTGAAAGTGTTTTTGTGGAACCCCTAGAACTAGAAAGTGTTTTCGTAGAACCCCTAGAACTAGAAAGTGTTTTCGTAGAACCACTAGAACTAGAAAGTGTTTTCGTAGAACCACTAGAACTAGAAAGTGTTTTCGTAGAACCTCTAGAACTAGAAAGTGTTTTCGTACAACCTCTAGAACTAGAAAGTGTTTTCGTACAACCTCTAGAACTAGAAAGTGTTTTCGTACAACCCCTTTCCAATCAGAATTTCCCGGGATTTTTGGGGAAAATCTAATTCTTCAGATGTCAAACATTCAAATTGTGGAGTGAGTGAGTGAATATTGTCACGTAGAAGGAATAAGGCGATGTTATCCAATACACAATTTATTTTGTCGTAGTGTTTTACACGGGCAGCACCACAACTGAAGACCTATCCAGCTGCAGTTACTTTTATAAACCTCTGGTGGAGGGTTCTAGAATAACCACCAGGGGAAAGATTAACATAATTTCAATTTACATAATTTGCAAATATCCATAATAATAAAAGTCATGATTGAATTTAACAAACAAATATCTGGGAGGCTCGAACCCGAGCCACTTGCATTGTAGAGCAGTGCTCTAACCGTTCGGCCACTCAGAGCGTATCAGTTTGTGACATTTCTCCCTCCTTAGGAGACACAGCGACCCGCTGTAGTTGTTTCGAACGGCTTCTTGTAATAGGTCCAAAGTAAACTTGTTTAGGGTTCCTTTTGTCAAAAACAGTCCGTACTGGTTCCGTTGGTGACTTTTCTTGTTCAATATCTTCTAGCTGAAGGTCAGGGTCTTTATAAGGTTTCATTCGCATAACATGTACCACGTCTCTTAATTTTCGTTTGGTGCGCATACTATCACAAAGTTCCACTTCATAAGTCACTTCAGATAACCTTTTTTTCACCCTATAGGGTCCAAAGTATCGCTTTAACAATTTCTCAGATAATCCAACTTTGCGGAGTGGAGTAAATATCCAAACCAGGTCTCCCTCTTTGTAATTCACTATCCGATGTCTTTCATCATAACGGCATTTGTCTTTGTCTTGTTAGATGTATTTTTGCTAGATGTCTAGCTTCTTCTGCCTTCATTATCAGGTTTTGAACGTAATCATTCGCTGATTCATCCGGAATAAAGGGCAAAATTGCATCTAGTAGAGTATCCACATCACGTCTCCATGAACAAGGAAAAATGGACTGAAACCTGTCGTCTCCTGCTTTGCGGTGTTATATGCAAAGGTGACAAATGGAAGTATGTTGTCCCAATTCTTTTGGTCAACATCGACATACATGGCCAGCATGTCAGCGAATGTTTTATTGAACCTTTCCGTGAGGCCATTTGTCTGAGGGTGATATGCAGTAGTTAGCAAATGATACGTCAAGCATAAATTATTTACTTCTTTAACAAGATTCGACAAAAATGATCGCCCTCTGTCGCTGATGATTTCCCTTGGTGATCCATGTTTCAGTATAACGTCTTCAACCAGAAATTTGGCTATTTCCGTGGCTTCGCCGCTTGGTAGGGCCTTTGTGATAGTAAATCGAGTGAGATAATTTGTACAGACAATTATCCATCTATTCCCTTGCTTTGTTAGAGGAAATCTTCCAAGTAAATCTATCCCTATTTTAGCAAACGGGATATCCCCTGGCAATATTGGATGAAGCAATCCTGGAGGTCGCTGAGGTTGAGATTTTCGCCTTTGACACTCTCGACAATGAGACACATATATATAGCGTCGGACACTGCGGTATAGGCCAGGCCAGAAATACTTCCGTCTGATTCGGTCGTACGTTTTGGCAAACCCTAAATGACCCGCTGTCGGTGCATCGTGAAGGCTTTTTAATACGTCCCCTCTAAGATGTTTCGGTATGAACAATAGCCACTGCTTTCCTAAAGGATCGTAGTTTTTTCTGTATAAAATTCCGCTAATTTCTTTAAACTTTGAGAAGTCTCTCTTTCTAACCATTTCGTCTCGAATATTTGCTACATCAGGTTCTTTACTTTGCTCACTTTCGAAATTGGTAATGGTATTAAGGAATGGTATATCTTCAGTGGGCTCTTTTTCAATTTTAAGCAGTGGGCTCCTCGATAAGCAATCAGCATCCTGGTGCTTTCTTCCGGTCTTGAAAACTATTTCCACATCGTACTCTTGAAGACGCAAAGCCCACCTTGCTAATCGCCCAGATGGATCTTTTAGATTCGCCAACCAGCATAAAGAGTGGTGATCTGCTACCACTGTAAATGGGTGGCCAAAGATATAGGGTCGGAATTTACTTATCGCCCAAATAACTGCTAAACATTCCTTCACTGTAGTCGAATAATTTTTCTCGGATGTTGAAAGTGATCGGGATGCATAAGCATTAGGCCTTCCAAACCCACTCTGTATTTGTACGAGAATAGCACCAATGCCATATCCACTGGCGTCAGTATGTATTAAGGTTTTAGCTTCTGGTTTAAAGAAGCCAAGCACAGGATATCTCGTCATTAGCGATTTTAAACGGATGAATGCTGGTTGATGTTCTTCTTTCCATACAAATTTAACATCTTGCTTCAATAATTCGTGCAACGGCCTGGCGATGTCGGCAAAATTATGGACAAATCGGCGATAATAAGAGCAGATCCCTAGAAAGCTTCTAACTTGCGTAACGGTTTGGGGGGGGGGGTTGGAAATTCTAGAACTGCTTCGACCTTCCCTGGATCTGGACGAATTCCATCTTTGTCCACTAAGTGACCAAGAATCTTAAGGCTTCTTTGACCAAAACGACACTTTTTATGGTTCAGTGTCAATCCAGCATCTCGTATGCACTGAAGCACCATCCTCAATCTCAAAAGATGTTCTTCGAAAGAGGCAGCTTAGACAATGACATC
This sequence comes from Trichonephila clavata, assembly GCA_019973975.1. NCBI lineage: Eukaryota > Metazoa > Arthropoda > Arachnida > Araneae > Nephilidae > Trichonephila > Trichonephila clavata. The sequence continues at coordinate 25,728 of BMAO01031328.1, forward strand.
ATCTAGATAACATAGACAGTGCTTCCACTTCATCCCTTTAAGGATACTATCCATCATTCTTTCGAACGTGGCTGGGGCGTTACATAACCCAAATGGCATAACCTTAAATTGGTATAATCCATCCGGAGTAATAAAAGCAGTCTTCTCTCTGTCTATCTCATCGACTTCAATCTGCCAGTATCCAGACTTAAGGTCTATTGTAGAAAACAAGCTTGCACCCGAAAGGTTATCCAAGGCATCGTCAATCCGGGGTAAAGGTACACATCCTTTTTGGTAATTTTGTTCAAGCGACGGTAATCCACACAGAAACGCCAGGATCCATTTTTCTTTTTCACCAGAACAACTGGGGATGACCACGGACTCTCCGAATGCTCTATGATGTCAAGCTTCAGCATTTGATCAACCTCTTTTTGAATTATTCTTCTCTCTTCAAAAGACACTCTGTATGGCTTCTGCTTAATAGGTTGGCAATCGCCGGTGTTTATCTTGTGTTTTACTTTACTCGAGACTTATTTTGTTCTTAAAATCAAAAACATCTGTAAAGTCGTTAAGCAACTTCAAAAGATCTTTCTGTTGCGCCTCACGCAGTTCCGGGTCTAAAAGGCATTTGAATTCTTTCACCGACTGTCTAGGGTGCTTCATCTGTTTTACTTCGATTTTGTCAGCATTCTCGTTCAAAGAACTTACCAATCCATCCTCAATATCCGTCATTTCGGCTATACACATGCCAGCTGGTATTATCTGTGGCTGAGAGGAACTGTTAGCAATCCAAATATCTATTTTACCATTCTAGAGTGTGGCTATTGTAGCTGGGACTTTTAGCTGTTTTGTCCATTCAAAATTCTTCATTCCACACAGTAACTATAACCTTTTCTAAGGTCTGGTGGTCTTTAGCCAAAGCGGAAATCTTTCTTATTGAGTTTCCTGGAATGACAACGTCACTGACCGCATATAAACCAGAATTTACTTCATTCATTTTGAGATCATTTGGAGAGACTTCTCCAATCTGAAGTTCACCTGATCCGCAATCAATAATGGCATCAGTTGCTTTGAAAAAGTCCCATCCCAATATGAGATCATGACTGCATTGCTGGAATACCAAAAATTCGAAAGGTTGCTCTACTCCATTCAAGTTCACTCGCAACATGCATCGTCCTATAGCTTCTACAACTTTACCACAGGCAGTTCGAAGAATCGGGTTGTGTTCTGAAAACATGGGCGTCCTTAGTTGCGTGCGTAACTGTTCGGAAACTACTGAATAATCAGCTCCTGAATCAACCAAGGCATTAACGATATGCCCATTAACAGTTACGGATACAAAGTTTTTGACTAGTTTAGCAGCCGTGTATACTGGAGGGTTTTCGCTTATTGCGGCCTTACCTCCCACGCAGGTCGCATGCTTTAGTTTTCCTTACTGGACCTAACAGGTGAGCGACGAGATGGAGATCTTGATTGGTGGCGTTGTGGATTGTGTGCGTCTAGGGTACGGCGAATTACTTCTGTAATGCTGGTAATTAGATTCAGGATCGCGGCCGTAATCGGAAAGAGAGTCGGAATCCCAGCGTTCTGACTGGTCTAATTGCCTTTGTCTTGCTGCGTTAAAAACACGTCGTCTATCACGGCAATGTCTAGTCACGTGACCCGGTCGTCCACAATGAAAGCAAATTGGTACGTTATCTGAAGTACGCCAAAGGTCAGTCCTCCTTCCGGTATCCTGTTGAGTTGGTCTATTTTCTTGTCGAGGTCTCGGCCTTGGTCTCCAGGAACTTCCGCCAGTCCTTTGAGTTCTGTAAGGGGAAGCGTAGGTTTTTCTCGAGAGAGTGGAGCCAAATTGCTTCGAACTTCTTCTCGGATAATGGATTCTAAATCGCTTGGCCCGTCGTCTATACATGTTGCGATCCGTGGGAGTACTTTCTCGATTTCTTCTTTAACAATCCTTCGAATTAGATCACTTAGATCTCCTTCATTGGCCATTGATATGGGTGTAACATTCGGTAGTCTCTCCTATCGTAGCGGCACAACTCGTCTCTTTCTCATGGCATCCACTTCACGGCAACACGTAACAAATTTATCTACTGTGCTAACTTCTCTGTTTATCAGTACCTGGTAGAGATCTTCAGCCACCCCTTTCATGAGATGCGATATCTTTTGATCTTCTGGCATATTTTTATCCACTTTCCTGCATAATGACAATACGTCCTGAACGTAAGACTCATGCGTTTCGCCAGGACGCTGAGCCCTTGTCCTTAATAATCCTTCTGCAAAACTTTTTACGTCCTCAGGCCTTCCGAAAGTCTCTTCAAAAAGTCTCTCGAAGTCAGTCCAACTTTTCAATCGATCTTCATTGTTGTCAAACCACAACCTTGCAGTTCCGCTTAGATAGAACACGACATTTGCAAGACGTGCTGTTTCATCCCAATTGTTGTAGTTAGCAATCCTCTCGTAATCATTTTTCCATTTTTCAGCATCTTCGGTATTCAAGCCAGAGAATGAACAAGGCTCTCGTGGCAGCTGATAGGTAACATACATAGATGGGATTGATGATGTTGCCTTGTCTTCCGTTTCCCCTTCCGGCATTCTTTTTACAGTTCGGACTCGGCAAGGTAGCAACCCGTATTCTGGAGGTAGCCCTTGGAGCCTTCGACTTTCTCTGATATCCGTTTCCGATGGCTATCGTTACCCGGCGCCTCCACCAAAATGCCACGTAGAAGGAATAAGGCGATGTTATCCAATACACAATTTATTTTGTCGTAGTGTTTTACACGGGCAGCACCACAACTGAAGACCTATCCAGCTGCAGTACTTTTATAAACCTGGTGGAGGGTTCTAGAATAACCACCAGGGGAAAGATTAACATAAATTCAATTTACATAATTTGCAAATGTCCATAATAATAAATAATGAAAGTCATGATTGAATTTAACAAACAAATATCTGGGAGGCTCGAACCCGAGCCATTTGCATTGTAGAGCAGTGCTCTAACCGTTCGGCCACTCAGAGCGTATCAGTTTATGAGAGTATTAACGTCACACTGTTCAGCTACACGAGAGCTTTTGGTAACGGACCTCGTAATTTTGAACCATGGTCAAGTGACGAGGATGACACCTGAGATAGCACCTCATCTCCTAACTACCACACTAAAGAAAGGACGTTTAAGCTCTCGACAGATTTAACGTGCATCGTGCCCCTACACGGTGGGTCTTTAGCGGTGCTGGGCTTGAACTTTAAAATTGTGGAACTATTTGCCTGTATTTGTACTTGCAGTGCATTCTTCATAGCGCATTAACTTAGAATTCATTTTGAAAAAAAAAGCATTGATGAGTTATCTTGAATAATATATGAAACACATGTATAAATGAAAATGCAAAATGTAGATACTGCTTTCCAGACAGAAATTTAAAAGAAAATTTCTGCAATGTTATTTCTAAGTTGAATTTTCAGTGAAGGAAATAAAAATGGAATAAAAACATCAGTAGCAATGGTAAATAAATTAATTGAAATTTATATGTTTTAAGAAGAAACTATTAATGTTACTAAAAATATTCTTAAAATTATGAAAAACTTTCTGATTTATTTTAAATCAATGGTGTTTCATCTTCGGAATATTTGAATCTTATTTAAAATACGATGATCAATAAATCCATTTAGTATGTGGAAACTTTCACAATATTTGAAATCAACAGCGGAACAAGAATTTAGAAAAAAGAAATACACACTTTTCTTTCCAATTCCTGAAATTCTGTCCTATATTCTTTTTTCGTTTAGCCGAAAGAAATAATTTTTTTTTGAAGCTGCGACGATGATCCATTTTATTTAATAACTGAAATAAACTTTGCAAAATAAGTTTTAAAACAGCTGATATTCAAATAACTTAAACTTGGAAAAAACACATGAATTTCAATCTTGGAGATATGTAAGAAAAGAATGCGAAAACTGATTCACTTTATCCTGACGATTCAAATTGACGGCCCTTTGCGGTCTCCGCCGTTGACCGTTCTCGGCGTCCCCTTTCACTCCCCACATCCGGTGGTGGCGAAAAGCTTCCCCTCGTGTCAAAGGTTGCAGGGGCTAATTAAGACACGTCCGTCGCAGTATTTTATTATTTGCACGTGTGGTCATCAATTCTCCTAAAAACTTATCCGGCCGTGGGAGGCAAGTCCCAGAAGTCTCAAAGGGGGACGCACATACGTCACAACGTATACGCAACGGAATGACTTCGAACGTGGTCGCACTGTCGGAATGCGTGAAGCTGGGTGGTCATACAGAGCAATAAATCGTCACCTGGAACGTAAAGGCAAAGGTGCTGGCAGAAATGATTGCTGCGACGAACTTATTGACGAAATAAAGTATCTGGAAGGTAAAGATGCACAAATGTGAGGCAAGATCGAATGCTTGTTCGATAGGTCTGAACTGCTCTAACGGTATTATTGTCTACTATTCAACGTACTACAGTCTCTTCCATACCCTCCGTGGTACCTTTCACCATCTCACAGCGCTGGGCTAAGTCGAAGTTACGCTCACAGAGTCCTTTAAGAAGTCTGCCTTTGACCCTACTATATTGGCGGAATCGTCTGGGGTGATGTCGCAACTGATGATCATAGTTGACATCAGACTGGTGTAACAAAGTGTTCAGCGATGAAACCCGCTTTACTCTTGAAGCAGATGACCATCTTCGTGTATGGAGAGGCCGGTGCTAAAGGCCTCAATCTGCCTTTCTTTTAGAAAGGAATACATCCATAACCCCTGGTGTGACGGTGTGGGGTGCGATCTCATATGACAGAAGATCATCTCTAGTCGTCCTCCATATATCTTAAACAGCTCAACGATATGTTGATACCATCCTTCGGCCGATTCTATTACCCTTCATGGCACATCATCCAGGGACCAATTTGCAACAAGATAATGCCAAGCCCCATACCACTCGCAAACCTCTGGTTTGTCTTTGTGCCGTTAATACTCTTCCATGGCCAAAACGGTCACCAGACCTTTCTCCAATCGAACATATCTAGAACATTGTGCAGAGCCAGGATTGGGCACCTCAAAATATCACCGATCTGGAGCAACAACTGATGGATGCCTGGTAGAATGTATCGCATAATGACATTAGAAACCTCTATCACTCTTTAGCGAGGTGTATACAAGCATGTATCGCCTTTAGGGGTTGTTCCATCAACTACTGATATGAAAATTCAAATTTTAATAGCGAGCCGTGGAGGGGACCTATGGTCTTGATTTTTTTCTCATTTTATTATCTGTGTATGAGATGTATACATATTTAATTTCATTAAAACAACCACTTCCTTCAAGGTGCTTCGATTTTTTGAAAAAGAGTATAAATATATATATATATATATATATATATATATATATATATATATATATATATATATATATTCGCCCCGGTGCTCACTTTCTGTGCCCCTGGGTCTGCAAGTTCAGTCCCTGGAATAGAGGGCATAACGATCGTCAAGCATTATCCGGCAAAGTTACGGGAATTTCTAAAATATGATTTTCGATTCTTGTCCCCCGTCTCGAAATACACCAGGAACGCACTTTTCTCGCCCCTAGAATTTTACGATAAACCTCTGCCACTATCTACGTACAGGGTGATTGTTCGGAGTTCTCCGGCAAAGTTACGAGAATTTGTGGCATCGGATATCAGATTCAGATTTCCTATCTTGAAATACGCTAGGGACCAAGTTTTTGCACCCCCAGGCTTTTTAAGGTAATCCCCTGCCAATGTGTGCCTAAAATACCGTTGCATGCCAAAAATTGCATTGCCAATTGCATCTTCAGGCGTTGCTGCCACCCTTTTGTTTGGTGGGCAAATTGCACGCTCAGCATTTAAGTTGCCATTAAACATTCATAAAAAACCAAACGCAATATGTAAGATTAAAGAAAGCGAAATGGTTACGTGTTGCAGTGTACCATTCCCATAAATATTCACTCAAAGAAGTAGATAGGGCTTGCATGAATTAATGGTATCGAGAAAATATGTCAGGTGATTTCAGACAGACACCCCTTGCTCTACTTTTGCTAATGATATTAAAGCATGCTTTAAACAACTAATTTTATGGCGAAATGTCGGAACGCTTCGAATGACCATAAACATGGGAGTATAATTGCAAGATGATACATTGCCAAAAGTATTTTCTAACCAACTGTGCTGGTGTTGCTAATCAGTGCGACGTTAATATTCTCTCACTCTCTCTCACTCTCACTCTCGCTGGATATATTGAAAACGGGGAAGTATAGAACTGCATCCTAATACATGAGGTATCAAATTGCCACACAATTTCTGCACTTTTGTTCAGACAAAAAATGAATTGATTGAGAGTGTCTTCCCGGATATACTGAACAATTATTTAGATTTTGGCAACAAAAAATGTTGATCCTTACGAAATAAACTTACAGATACAGCAGTCGTTCCCGAGTGATCTAATGCATTTTAAACCAATCGACACTACTGTTGATGAAAATGAAACCATAAATTTTTCAACTGAATTTTTGAATTCTCTGAATATACCATGAATGCCACCTTGCAATTTTCGGTTGAAGATTGATTCACCGGTTTAATCTGTTAAGTACCTTGAATCCACCTAGATTACGCAACGGTACCAAATTTGTGTTACCAAAAGACAAGTGAATGAAAAATATTGTACACCGATTAGAGATTAATTAAAGCAAAATTATATTTATTGTTATAATTTAAATTAATAAAAGTAATATTAAAAAATTGCTAAAAATTGCTACATTATTTACCATATTGATAAAATTAAATCTTCATTTGTTGTCACTTAACAACTTTGTAAGTAATTAATATCATTTATGAAGATAATCTCACAAAACCTTTTTTCCGTGTGTACAGTAATATTATCCGTAACATATACGAAGATTGAAAAAATTGCTTCAAAATTACGGATTTAAAAAAAAAAAATTGTGATTTTCGTAAACTTATGTTTTTCTGCGAAATAAATTAAAAAGTAGTAATTTGTACATTTTTTATTTCAAAGTACTTTATTTTTGCAAATAGTTGGTGATGTTTGAGAGCATTAACGTAAAAATTATGCCCTTAAAATGAAGGTAATGATTTTTAAAATAATTTAAAATACGCGATTTTACATTTAGCCAAACATTGGCGTCGAAAATTAGCTTTGCGCCAAAGACTTCTGACATGTTTCGCCTTCGACCGCTTCTAACTCAAGGGTTACACTAAAAAAATTCTGCCTTAAACAGGGGGAAATCAGTAACATTGGCGAGTAAAAAAAAAATCCGAGTGAAAGATTTATTTTATCAACTATATATGTCAGATTAAGATGATAAAATGCATTCAATGCATTTCTGAGATTCATTTAAAATATTTATTAGTATCGAAATTTTTGTTCTCTTTCATAAAACTTATAGTTTACTTTAAAATAATGCCTAATGTATATTTCTTTTTTTGAAATATAATTTCATAATAAAATCGAAGAATTTGCCCATTTCAAAATTTTTTTTTTGGAAATAGTCAGTTAAATAGGTATAAATTCCTTAGAAAAAAGAAGCTATGTTCGTATTATATATTCTTTATTATTAATTGCTTTTTTTTAAAATATCAAAAAGCAATAAATTTTTTGCAATACATTTAAATGTAATCTCAATCGAAATCTTTCAATCGTTATGTGAATATCCTGTGCATCCCCTCAATTAAAAATTAAATTCAATTTGAACATACCATTCATTATTATTGCCTATTTTCAATTCTGCTACTAATCTGCGTGGCGTGGTTGGCTAACGCGCCTCTTTCGCAAAGTATCTATTTCTTTCTTGTGTCTGGGTTCTAATCTAGCGAACTTGATTTTGTTCGTTTCTGCTTATTTTTCACACGTAAATTAATTTTACTGATAAATACTTATTTTAACATGATCCTCTGTTATTTTAATGTACTTTTCATTTTTTTTTTTTTTTTTTTTTGCCTTCAAAAAGTTTTTTTTCTGATTTTTAATCATTCAAAGTAATTTCTATCTTTTTCAACAATTCGATTTTGTTCATTTCTGCTTATTTTTCCCACCCGTAAATTAATTCTCTCTTCTTCAATGATTGAATTCACTTGCTGCATCCCCACTGATCTGAAATTTACTTCATTTTCAGTGCTGCCATTATGTAAGCAAATGGTATGTCACAATTAATTGCTAAATGAGCATTTTTAATCAATTTTATTAAAAATAATTAATAAGTTAGTTTTGTAAAATATAATTTTTTTCTCAGATACGTGTTTAAATAATTTTAACACAGAGTGGAATGAAAAACTAAAAAATTGAAATTAAAAAAATTAAATGTTTTTATCAAATAGTATTATTTTCTTTTTGAATGTTTTTTTCAGTGAATGTTAGCATATAACTGGGTTTTCCCCCAAAAGTGGATTTTTAACACTTATATATGTTTAATCAAACATCTCCAAACGTTTCAAGTGCTATCTGTAGAATTTTTTTTATTAGTATTTATTGATAATGGATTTAAATTAATATATTTTTTAAAAATTAAAATGCATTCAATGCATTTCTGATATTCATTTAAAATATTTATCAGTATCAAAATTTTTGTTCTCTTTCATAAAACTTATAGTTTACTTTAAAATAATGCGTAATTGCATGAAACTCCCCCCCCCCCGTGTCGAATATTTCAAAAAATTCTCACAATTTTACTTCAAGAATTAAAATAGTAGTGAAATTTTGTAATTTGAAAAATTTATACTTTCTGTTCTTTTTTCAGCATACAACTAAAAATGCTACAGTTTCGTTTCCGGGAAAAAACTATCTTTCTTTAAAGAATTTTATAGAAAAAAAACAACTTTTTTTTTTTTACAAAACAATGCTGTTTTGCATATTTTATGATTTTTTCTCATATGAATCAATATCGTTGCGTTTATATAAAAATGATTTTTAAAACTTTCAGAATCAGTGATTTAAAAAATAAAAAGCCGAAAACTTATTTGAACGAATTTTAATAAAACACTCAAAATACTTAAAGCAATCATTTAATAAATTTTTCATTCGTGAAGATAATTGCATGAAACTCTTTTTCCGTGTGTTGAACATTTCAAAAAATTCTCACAATTTTACTTCAAGATTTAAAATAGTAGTGAAATTTTGTAATTTTAAAAATTTCTACTTCTCTGTCTTTTTTCAACATACGACTATTTTTAAAAAAGCTACATTTCGTTTCCGGGGCCTAAAAAATTGCAACGAAAGAATTGAAATGTCAGGGATTTTTAAAAAGTCACACTGTTCACCTATTCCAGAGTTTTTTGGCGACGGACTTCGAAATTTTCAATTTAAAACTTTTAGAATCAGTGATTTTAAAAAAAAGCCAAAAACTTTTTTGAACAAATTTTAATAAAACACTCAAAATACTTAAATCAATCATTTAACATATTCTTCTTTTATAAAGGTAATTGCATGAAACTTTTTCCCCCAGAGTCGAATATTTCAAAAAATCCTCACAATTTTACTCCAAGAATTAAAATAGTAGTGAAATTTTGTAATTTGAAAAATTTATACTTTCTGTCTTTTTACAGCATACAACTATTTTTAAAAAAACTACATTTTCGTTTCCGGGAAATAAAAAATTGCAACGAAAGAATTGGAAAGTGAGTGGGTGATTTTAAAATTCACCCTGTTTGCCTATTCGAAAATTTTTGGTGACGGACCTCGAAATTTTCAACCATTCTCAAGTGACGAGGACGACACCTGAGCTTTCACCCATCTTTAATAATTACCACACCACACCAACGCAAGAACAAATTTCGAAAAAGGGAGTCTTTATGAGATTGTTAAAGAAATCACTCACATAGCACGCACACACACACACACACAAGTGCTATCGGCCTGAAGGAAACACGAAATTTCCATGGGGATGAAATTATTCACTCAGGAAAAGAAAAGAATTGGAAAGTGAAGTGGGTGATTTTTAAATTCGAACTGTTTGCCTATTCAAGGGTTTTTGGTGACGGACCTCGAAATTTTCAACCATGCTCAAGTGACGAGGACGACACATGAGCTTTCACCCACCTTTAATAATTACCACACCACACCAACGCAAGAACAAATTTCGAAAAAGGGAGTTTTTATGACATTGTTAAAGAAATCACTCACATCGCACGCACACACACACACACACACACGCAAGTGCTATCGGCCTGAAGGAAACACGAAATTTCCATGGGGAGGAAGTTATTCACTCGGTAAAACGAAAGAATTGGAAAGTGAGTGGGTGATTTTTAAATTCGCACTGTTTGCCTATTCGAGGGTTTTTGGTGACGGACCTCGAAATTTTCAACCATGCTCAAGTGACGAGGACGACACATGAGCTTTCACCCACCTTTAATAATTACCACACCACACCAACGCAAGAACAAATTTCGAAAAAGGGAGTTTTTATGAGATTGTTAAAGAAATCACTCACATCGCACGCACGCACACACAAGTGCTATCGGCCTGAGGGAAACACGAAATTTCCATGAGGGTGAAGTTATTCAGTCGGTAAAAGCCCGTGCAACGCAGGGCTAAGCGGAGAGGAAAGAAACAAAGAAATCAAAGTAATTTCGGAAAATAATATTGGAAGTGCTGAATTTGTGAAGTTGAGTGAATATTAACGTCCCACTGTTCAGCAACACGAGGCCTTTTGGGGACGGTACGCGTAATTTTGAACCATGGTGAAGTGACGCGGACGACATCTGAGCTGGCACCCCCCTTTCCTAACTACCACACCACGCCAACGGGAGGACGTTTGAGCTCTCAACATATTTTACGTGCATCCGGCCCCTGCACGGCGGGTCTTGAGTGGTACTAGGATCGAGAATTTGTGAAGAGAAGGGAAATTGTTAAGCAACAAAGCCATGACACGCACTCACGGGTCAAGCACTCACATTGTATGCGTCAAACCCGCACCAAAGTGTTGGAATAGAATAAAGGGAGGAAATTAACATGGGGATTAAGTTATACCCTCGGTATAAGCCCGTGCAACGCCGGGCTTAGAGGAGAGGAAAAAACATAGAAGCCAAAGTTACTTCGAAAAAGAATATTGGTCATGCTGATTTTGTGAAGAGAACGGAAAATTTTTCTAAAAGTAGAGAAAGCCCGTGCAACGCCGGGCCATGAAAGCTAGTATCTTACACTATTAAAATTCGAAGGTAAACAAACGTATCTATCTATGTGCGTCTATCTTCTCACGAACAGCACCACACAGAAAGTCGCGGAAGGTACCAAGAGATCGGGAATTTTCCGGGGAAGCCGTATTGCCTATTTATATATTCCGATATTGTAATTAGTTAAAAAGATATTAATTAAAAACCTTAAAACGAATAATTGTTTTACTCCTGCCGGTTGTTTACTTGGCGGAACTTCCCTTCCGTTTCGGCCGAGCGGTAATCTTACGTTTTCCACCCTATTAAAATTGTCATCTAATTTTCGGTGTCGAAATGAGACAAAAAATAATTACAGAATCGGAAAGATCATTTATTTCGCCACGACACGGTATAATTGTTTTTGTAAAATAACGATATTTTCTATTTTTTTCGAATTTTTTTAAATAGTGTTAAAACAGATGCGTTTTTATGAAAATTATTTCTAAATCATTGGGTATGAATTACTTTTCGTGTTATTAAATCGATATTCTACACTAATTAACTTCAAGCCTTTCTCTTTTAGATCCATTCGTTTAAAAAATAAAATTTCCAAAACTTTTTTTTTAAAGAATTTTTAAAAAGTAGTCTTAATTTTTACTTCACATTGAATAACTTCGTCATTTATGAAGATAATCTCACAAAACCTTTTTTCCGTGTGTACAGTAATATTATCCGTAACATATACGAAGATTGAAAAATTGCTTCAAAATTACGGATTTTAAAAAACATTTTGTGATTTTCGTAAACTTATGTTTTTTTCTGAGAAATAAATTAAAAAGTAGTAATTTGTACATTTTTTATTTCAAAGTACGTTATTTTTGCAAATAGTTGGTGATGTTTGAGAGCATTAACGTAAAAATTACGCCCTTAAAATAAAGGTAATGATTTTTTAAAATAATTTAAAATACGCGATTTTACATTTAGCCAAACATTGGTTAACTGTCTGGTGGCGTAGTGCTCAGAGCTCACGCTACACTCAAGACTATAACTGCAGCACTGCCGTGCGCGGTCAATGCGAAGGAGGATGTCCGCCTCGCAGAAACCCGCCGGTCGCCTTTTTTCATACTTGTCTTAAATTTTTTCTCCTACTGGACATTGCGTCGCCACACATCATTACACACAAAACGGAAATATTCTGAAATATATTTTAATTCTCTCTTCTTCAATGATTGAATTCCCTTGCTGCATCCCCACTGATCTGAAATTTACTTCATTTTCAGTGCTGCCATTATGTAAGCAAATGGTATGTCACAATTAATTGCTAAATGAGCAATTATAATCAATTTTATTAGAAAATAATTAATAAGTTAGTTTTGTATAATATAATTTTTTTCTCAGATACGTGTTTAAATAATTTTAACACAGAGTGGAATGAAAAACTATAAAATTAAAATTAAAAAAATTAAATGTTTTTATCAAATAGTATTATTTTCTTTTTGAATGTTTTTTTCAGTGAAATTTTTTAAAAATTAAGATACATTCAATGCATTTCTGATATTCATTTAAAATATTTATCAGTATCAAAATTTTTGTTCTCTTTCATAAAACTTATAGTTTACTTTAAAATAATGCGTAATTGCATGAAACTTTCCCCCCCCGTGTCGAATATTTCAAAAAATTCTCACAATTTTACTTCAAGAATTAAAATAGTAGTGAAATTTTGTAATTTGAAAAATTTATACTTTCTGTTCTTTTTTCAGCATACAACTATTTTTAAAAATGCTACAGTTTCGTTTCCGGGAAAAAACTATCTTTCTTTAAAGAATTTTATAGAAAAAAAACAACTTTTTTTTTTAACAAAAAAATGCTGTTTTGCATATTTTATGATTTTTTCTCAATTGAATCCATATCGTTGCGTTTATATAAAAATTATTTTTAAAACTTTCAGAAACAGTGATTTAAAAAATAAAAAGCCGAAAACTTTTTTGAACGAATTGTAATAAAACACTCAAAATACTTAAATCAATCATTTAATAATTTCTTCTTTTATAAGGGTAATTGCATGAAACTTTTCCCCCCGAGCCGAATATTTCAAAAAAATCCTCACAATTTTACTCCAAGAATTAAAATAGTAGTGAAATTTTGTAATTTAAAAAATTTATACTTTCTGTCTTTTTTTCAGCATACAACTATTTTTAAAAAGACTACATTATCGTTTCCGGGAAATAAAAAATTGCAACGAAAGAATTGGAAAGTGAGTGGGTGATTTTAAAATTCACCCTGTTTGCCTATTCGAAAATTTTTGGTGACGGACCTGGAAATTTTCAACCATTCTCAAGTGACGAGAACGACACCTGAGCTTTCACCCATCTTTAATAATTACCACACCACACCAACGCAAGAACAAATTTAGAAAAAGGGATTTTTTATGACATAGTTAGAGAAATCACTCACATCGCGCGCATACACACACACACACAAGTGCTATCGGCCTGAAGGAAACACGAAATTTCCATGGGGATGAAATTATTCACTCAGGAAAAGGAAAGAATTGGAAAGTGAAGTGGGTGATTTTTAAATTCGAACTGTTTGCCTATTCAAGGGTTTTTGGTGATGGACCTCGAAATTTTCAACCATGCTCAAGTGACGAGGACGACACATGAGCTTTCACCCACCTTTAATAATTACCACACCACACCAACGCAAGAACAAATTTCGAAAAAGGGAGTTTTTATGACATTGTTAAAGAAATCACTCACATCGCACGCACACACACACACACACGCAAGTGCTATCGGCCTGAAGGAAACACGAAATTTCCATGGGGAGGAAGTTATTCACTCGGTAAAACGAAAGAATTGGAAAGTGAGTGGGTGATTTTTAAATTCGCACTGTTTGCCTATTCGAGGGTTTTTGGTGACGGACCTCGAAATTTTCAACCATGCTCAAGTGACGAGGACGACACATGAGCTTTCACCCACCTTTAATAATTACCACACCACACCAACGCAAGAACAAATTTCGAAAAAGGGAGTTTTTATGAGATTGTTAAAGAAATCACTCACATCGCACGCACGCACACACAAGTGCTATCGGCCTGAGGGAAACACGAAATTTCCATGAGGGTGAAGTTATTCAGTCGGTAAAAGCCCGTGCAACGCAGGGCTAAGCGGAGAGGAAAGAAACAAAGAAATCAAAGTAATTTCGGAAAATAATATTGGAAGTGCTGAATTTGTGAAGTTGAGTGAATATTAACGTCCCACTGTTCAGCAACACGAGGCCTTTTGGGGACGGTACGCGTAATTTTGAACCATGGTCAAGTGACGCGAACGACACCTGAGCTGGCACCCCCTCTCATAACTACCACACCACACCAACGGGAGGACGTTTGAGCTCTCGACATAATTTATGTGCATTTTCCCCCTACACGGCGGGTCTTCAGTGGTACTAGGATCGAGAATTTGCGAAGAGAAGGGAAAATGTTAAGCAACAAAGCCATGACACGCACTCACGGGACATGCATTCACATCGTACGCGTGAAACCCCACAAAAGTGTTGGCGTTAGAATAAAAGGAGGAAATTAACATGGGGATTAAGTTATACCCTCGGTATAAGCCCGTGCAACGCCGGGCCATGAAAGCTAGTAAACTATTAAAATTCGAAGGTAAACAAACGTATCTATCTATCTATCTATCTATCTATCTATGTGCGTCTATCTTCTCACGAACAGCACCACGCAGAAAGTCGCCGAAGGTACCAAAAGATCGGGAATTTTCCGGGGAAGCCTTATTGCCCATTTATATTCCGATATTGTAATTAGTTAAAAAGATATTAATTAAAAACCTTAAAACACCTAATTGTTTTACTCCTGCCGGTTGTTTACTTGGCGGAACTTTCCTTCCGTTTCGGCCGAGCGGTCATCTTACGTTTTCCACCGTATTAAAATTCTCATCCAATTTTCGGTGTCAAAATTAGACAGAAAATAATTACAGAAACGGAAAGATTATTTATTTCGTCACGACACGGTATAATTTTTTTTGTAAAATAACGATATTTTCTATTTTTTTCGAATTATTTAAAATAGAGTTAAAACTGACGCGTTTTAATGAAAATTATTTCTAAATCTTTGTGTATGAATTACTTTTCGTGTTATTAAATCGATATTCTACACTAATTAACTTCAAGCCTTTCTCTTTTAGATGCATTCATTTAAAAAATAAAATTTCCAAAACTTTTTTTTTTTAAAGAATTTTTAAAAAGTAGTCTTAATTTTTACTTCACATTGAATAACTTCGTCATTTAAGAAGATAATCTCACAAAACCTTTTTTCCGTGTGGACAGTAGTATTATCCGTAACATATACGAATATTGAAAAAATTGCTTCAAAATTACGGATTTAAAAAAAAAAATTGTGATTTTCGTAAACTTGTGTTTTTCTGAGAAATAAATTAAAAAGTAGTAATTTGTACATTTTTTATTTCAAAGTACGTTATTTTTGCAAATAGTTTGTGATGTTTGAGAGCATTAACGTAAAAATTATGCCCTTAAAATGAAGGTAATGATTTTTAAAATAATTTAAAATACGCGATTTTACATTTAGCCAAACATTGGCGTCGAAAATTAGCTTTGCGCCAAAGACATTTGACCTGTTTCGCCTTCGACCGCATCTAACTCAAGGGTTACACTAAAAAAATTCTCCCTTAAACAGGGGGAAATTATTAACTTTGGCGAGTGAAAAGGTTATTTTTTCGTCAATTTTTCTTCATATAATTTTCAAAATTAAATAACTATATATGTCAGATTAAGATGATAAAATGCCTTCAATGCATTTCTGAGAATCATTTAAAATATTTATCAGTATCGAAATTTTTGTTCTCTTTCATAAAACTTATAGTTTACTTTAAAATAATGCCTAATGTATATTTCTTTTATTGACATATAATTTCATAATAAAATCGAAGAATTTGCCCCTTTCGAAATTTTTTTTTTCGAAATAGTCAGTTAAATAGGTATAAATTACTTAGAAAAAAAAAGCTATGTTCGTATTATATATAATTTATTATTAATTGCTTTTTTTTTTAAATATCAAAAATCAATAAATTTTTTGCAATACATTTAAATGTAATCTTCAATCGAAATCTTTCAATCGTTATGTGAATATCCTGTGGATCCCCTCAATTAAAAATTAAATGCAATTTGAACCTCCCATTCATTATTATTGCATATTTTTCACTTTTGCTACTGGTCTGCGTGGCGTGGTTGGCTAGAGCGCCGCTTTCGCCCTACCACTAAGTATCTAATTCTTATTTTCTGGGTTCAAATCTAGAGGATTCTATTTTGTTCATTTCTGCTTATTTTTCCCACCCCGTAAATTAATTCTCTCTTCTTCAATGATTGAATTCACTTGCTGCATCCCCACTGATCTGAAATTTACTTCATTTTCAGTGCTGCCATTATGTAAGTAAATGGTATGTCACAATTAATTGCTAAATGAGCAATTTTAATCAATTTTATTAGAAAATAATTAATAAGTTAGTTTTTTATAACTGATGCGTTTATGAAAATTATTTCTAAATCGTTGGGTATGAATTACTTTTCGTGTTATTAAATCGATATTCTGCACTAATTAACTTCAAGCCTTTCTCTTTTAGATCCATTCATTTAAAAAATAAAATTACCAAAACTTTTTTTTTAAAGGATTTTTAAAAAGTAGTCCCAATTTTTACTTCACATTGAATAACTTCGTCATTTATGAAGGTAATCTCGCAAAACCTTTTTTCCGTATGTACAGTAATATTATCCGTAACGTATATGAAGGTTGAAAAAATTGCTTCAAAAATACGGATTTTAAAAAAAATTTGTGATTTTCGTAAACTTATGTTTTTCTGAGAAATAAATTAAGAAGTAGTAATTTGTCCTTTTTTTATTTCAAAGTACGTTATTTTTGCAAATAGTTTGCGATGTTTGAGAGCGTTAACGTAAAAATTATGCCCTTAAAATGAAGAGTTATTTTTTCGTCAATTTTTCTTTGTATAATTTTCAAAATTAAATAACTATATATGTCAGATTAAGATGATAAAATGCATTCAATGCATTTCTGAGATTCATTTAAAATATTTATCAGTATCGAATTTTTGTTCTCTTTCATAAAACTTATAGTTTACTTTAAAATAATGCCTAATGTATATTTCTTTTTTTGACATATAATTTCATAATAAAATCGAAGAATTTGCCCATTTCGAAATTTTTTTTTTGGAAATAGTCAGTTAAATAGGTATAAATTCCTTAGAAAAAAAAAGCTATGTTCGTATTATATATTCTTTATTATTATTATTATTTTTTTTAATTGCTTCTTTTTTAAAATATTAAATATCAATAAATTTTTTGCAATACATTTAAATGTAATCTTCAATCGAAATCTTTCAATCGTTATGTGAATATCCTGTGGATCCCCTCAATTAAAAATTAAATTTTTTCAACCATGCTCAAGTGACGAGGACGACACCTGAGCATTCACCCATCTTTAAGAATTACCACACCACACCAACGCAAGAAGAAATTTCGAAAAAGGGAGTTTTTATGATATAGTTAAAGAAATCACTCACATCGCGCGCATACACACACACACACACACAAGTGCTATCGGCCTGAGGGAAACACGAAATTTCCATGGGGATGAAGTTATTCACTCGGTAAAACGAAAAGAATTGGAAAGTGAGTGGGTGATTTTTAAATTCGCACTGTTTGCCTATTCGAGGGATTTTGGTGACGGACCTTGAATTTTTCTACCATGCTCAAGTGACGAGGATGACACATGAGCTTTCACCCATCTTTAATAATTACCACACCACACCAACGCAAGAACAAATTTCGAAAAAGGGTGTTTTTATGACATTGTTAAATAAATCACTCACATTGCACGCACACACACACACAGGTGCTATCAGTCTGAGGGAAACACGAAATTTCCATGAGGGTGAAGTTATTCACTCGGTAAAAGCCCGTGCAACGCCGGGCTAAGCGGAGAGGAAAGAAACAAAGAAATCAAAGTAATTTCGGAAAATAATATTGGAAGGGGCTGAATTTGTGAAGATTGAGTGAATATTAACGCCCCACTGTTCAGCTACACGAGGCCTTTTGGGGACGGTTCACGTAATTGTGAACCATGGTCAAGCGACGTGACGACACCTGAGCTGGCACCCCCTCTCCTAACTACACCACCACACCACGGGAGGACGTTTGTGCTCTCGACAGATTTTACGTGCATCGCGCCCCTACACTGTGGGTCTTCAGTGGTACTAGGATCGAGAATCATCGCAACAAAGCCATTACACGCACTCACGGGACATGCACTCGCATCGTACGCGTCAAACCCCACAAAAGTGTTGGCGTTAGAATAAAAGGAGGAAATTAACATGGGGATTAAGTTATACCCTCGGTATAAGCCCGTGCAACGCCGGGCCATGAAAGCTAGTATTATATTATACTCAGTAGTGCATACAAGGAGGGGAGGTCCCCAGGTCTGGACACCCTATAGCCCTGGATTTTTTTCGATTGATTAAAATCCTACGTATATGGTACGTATAATTCAATTAAGTATTTCTTATTAATAATTAATTTTATAAATTAATGCTAATTATTTGTTCAATAATGAACTTTTTACTGTTTTTTGTTCCTGTGAAAATTGACGGAATGAAAGGAATATTTTGGGTGGTGTGTTGGCGCATAGAACGAGAATGGTGAACATTCGTCTCTGGCTCCCCCCCCCCATTCCCCTTAAATATTCCTGAGTGTGCGACTGACTATACTCAAATAGGAGATGAATAAAATGCAAAATTAAAAATATTATGATGTTTTATGCTTATATAATTTCAATTCTCCGAAATTATAAGCAAAGATTAATCTGTGACTGCATTCAATAATTTAGTAAAATATTGAATCAACGTATTACAACAAAGCCACAGCAACACTGGCTGGGTTAGGAAATACATATATATGTGGGATTTTTCACATAGACTTCACTCTAGAGGGCGCTTGGAACGCGAGCCACGAGCAACTAACCAGAGGGGGATTAGCGAGCGAGCGGACACTCGACGAGGAGGTCTGAGATCCAGCGCTGCTGATAAAGAAAGCAACCGGTAACTGGCCGTGTAGGGACCAGCTGTCCAATGCCAGAAGAAGAATGACGTGTAGGTTACGCATCCATCGCCTGATATCTATAAGCCATCGTGAACTCTGAACTGTCGTGTGGTAACTGGGCTGTGAATACAAGACTGAGAAACTATTGTTGAATGCAAGAAGTGTTTGTCTAAACGTTATTAATTATATATATATGTGTGTACATTCATTAGTGGATAGTCCTGTAACAAGTGTCCACCATTAAATGTTAGTTTTAGTAAAAACCAGTGTCATCATTATAATACCCCTAGAACTCCGTGCCACAACACCACAGAAAATGGGTGCACGGCCGCGATATGGACTATTGATATTGTGATATGGACTGTGAATATTGTGAAAAACTATTTAGGACCTTTTCGAACTGTGCTTGTTAACGGATGCCAGACTGTGCTTGTGAAAGGATAAACTCAATTAATCCTTTTCCTGACTTTTGCTGATGAGCAGCTTAATATCAACAAAAAAGGTAGGATACCTTTTCATACTCTTCTATTGTGATAAAATGTCATATCATAAGTGTACAAGAAAAGAGAACTTGATAAATGTTCTCAATGGAATTGGAGAGCAAGTTTCCTCTAAAGAAACGATTATAGAACTAAAAACTAAATTGGAAAATTCCAAAGCGTTTAAAGATGACCCTGAATTTCTGAAGAATCTGTTAAATTTGTCCAATGAGGATAGGTTGACAAAAGCCGAACAGCAGCTGCAAATAACTAACTCACAGCTAGAGCTAGAAAAAATTAAACTCCAACAGATGGAAAACGAAATTGAATTTTAAAAAGCAAAAGCAGAAGGGCAAGCAACCCAGCAAAGTTTACAGGGGGAAATGAATTTTTTAGAAAACTTAATTAAGAGTGTAAAATTATTGTCTCTATAAATCCCAACGAAAGCTGGAAATTTTGGTCTTTTCTTTCAATCCCTAGAACTATCATTCAAAATTAAAAATGCCCCATATAACTTAAAATCAGAAATCCTGATTAATATTCTTGGTGAGAGGGCACATAATATTTTGCTTTTTGTAAAGGATGACGAAATCAAAGATTATGAGTTGGTAAAATCATTAGTTTTAAGAGAATTCCAGAACCACTGCTCAAGAATGCTTACTCAATTTTAGAAAAGTCAAACAGATGAAACTCATGTACAATTGTCTACACTTTAAGTGCTATGTTTTAATATTACCTAAAAATTCGGAACGTTCCTGATTTTAAATCCCGGCCGAGTTCCCATTCTCTGTGGGGTTGTGGCACGGAGTTCTAGGGGTATTATAATGATGACACTGGTTTTTACTAAAAATAACATTTAATGGTGGACACTTGTTACAGTACTACCCACTAATGGACGTACACACAGATATATAATTAATAACGTTTGGATAAACACTTCTTGCACTCAGCAATATTTTCTTAGTCTTATATTCACAGCACAGTTATCACACAACTGTTCACTATAGTAACACTGTTCTTACATAGTTCACGATGGCTTATGGATTTTGGATGGTGGATGCGTGACCTACACATCACTCTCCTTATAGCATTGGACAGCTGGTCCCTACACGGCCAGTTCTCGGTTGCTTTCTTTATCAGCAGTGCTGGATCTCAGACCTCCTCGTTGAGTGTCCGCTCGCTCGGTAATCCCCCTCTGGTTAATTCGCTCGTGGCTCACGTCTAGAGTGCGGTCTGTGTGGAAAATCCCCCCCCCATATATATATAATCATATACTAAATTGAAAATGGAATAGTAAATATAAATATAACAGGATGGTATAGATGAAAGTAGGATGGCACAGCAGTGTTACAGCAAACTCTTAACCTTAAAAGTTAAGATCGTAGGGTTAAATATAGTTTTAAGGCCATCCAACTTTCCCCTTTATTTACTAATACATTTGGGCTGAAAGAAAATAGTATAAGTCTCAAAAAATACTCTATGATTATAAATACTATAAATCGTTTTCCAATACAAAAAAAAAGTTTAAAGCATTTATCTACATTCAAAATTCAGAAAACCATACATCTCAATAAGCATTGTACATTCTAAAGAAAACCGATTCTGCATATTAGTATGTGAGAAAGCAAATAAATCCCTCCATAATCAAAGAAGTATCGCTCAAAAGCAGAAACTGATCAAATAGTTTAAAACGAATTGTGATTATATCGAAAAAAACATGAAAACCATAATAAATTTTAAAAACATATTTACTAAAAAGGATAAATTCAGGGATTAAAATTCAATAAATGTCTGAATGAAAATGAAAAGTATAAAAAAGAATAGTAACCTGTATTACCATCTAAGATAATGTATATAGGAATAAGAAATATTTATAAAACTAAACTATATTTTTTAAAGCAAACCATTAATAATGAATTTATTAGAAATGTATGCATTAGATTGCTTAAAAAGAAATCTATTATTTTTACGAGTACGTTTTGTTGCATAATTTGTAGTCATTTTATAGGTAGCTTACAATGCCTCTTTCATATAAGTCTTGGTCCCTTTTGGCGAAAAAGTCTAGAAATTGACTTTCACAATCTTCTCTTGATTCCAGTTTCTTATCACTAAGGAAGTTATAAAATGCAAGAAAAATGCGGTAATCGCTTGGTGCTAGGTCCGAATTATATGGTGGAGGCATTAAAACTTCTTAAACAAGCTCTCAGAGTTTGTGGCGAGTCACTACAGACGTGTGACCTGGCGTTGTCCTAATGGAACTCAACACCTCTCCTGTTGACCAATCTGGCCGTTTCTGGTCAATCGCTAGCTTCAAACAGTCCAATTGTTGACAGCAGAGATCCGAATTAAGTGTTTGGCCATATGGAAGTAACTCATATCAAATTATTCCTTTTCAGTCCCACTAAATGCACAGTAGAACCTTGTTGATTTAACCAATGTTGTCGTATGTGACCCATTTCTCATCCCCAGTCACCATCTGCTTAAGAAATAGGTCGATTTCATTCCGTGGCTAACGATTTGCCAATGGAAATTCAATCGATCATGTTTGTTGTGTTAATCGGTGTGGCACCCAACATCAAGCTCCTTTTTTTAAATCCAGCTTTTGGAAAATGGCTTAAAACGGTTTTATGGTCGACCTTTATCTCCTTGGCGATACTAAGACTTCTAACATGCCGGTTAACTTTGGTTATTTCTGTGATTTTATCGACATTTTCAATGACGGACATACCTGAACGGAATCAACGAAACCAAAATTGCACGTAATTAGCCGTTCGGGACCACAAACACAAATCACAGTTTCAACCAACTGGCTTGAAATTTCGCCTTTATTCAAGAAAAACTGTAACATGTGTACCAAAATTTATCTTTGTTGACTTCCATTTGTAACACAACTGAATGGACCAAACATAAAACAGCAAAAAACATTTTTTCAGAGCAAAATATAATAATAATATGTCACCTTTCCAACGATTATAAATTTTAAATTGTTTGATAGATATTTTACGAGGTATTGATTACTATAGCCCTCCACCGAAAAAAATAATGGATTTCTTTCCCCCAACCTAATGTGAAGATAATTAAATTTATGATCTAAGAAATATAATAATTGAATTTTTTTTTACTTTAAAAGGTATGCCTGTATTATAAGTAACCAATATATTGTTATGTTGTAAATAATCAAAAATAATATTTCTATAAATAAAATAGATATATTAGAATTTCAGAAAAAAAAAAAAAAGGCTTCTTAATAATATTAAAACTAAAGGCATCTCTTTCATCAAAAAAAAAAAAAAATACTGTTAAATTTACTATCCATAAGAAACAAAGTTACATCAAGGTAATCTTTTTTAAGAAAGCTACTGTTTGTTTTAATGAGTTTCAAATAAGGATGAAAATATCAATATAAGGAGTATATGCACTATTTTTAAATAAAACGTGCATATATATATATATATATATATATATATATATAGGCATGTATATTACATGTGATTTTATTATTATTTTTTGTTGATAATGTAAATTAAACAGACGTAATTTCCTTGTTCTTTAAAAAATTTCTTTTCTACAACGTAGAAATAATAATAATCTCCTAAAACTATGAAATGAATAAATTTATATATGACATCATTTGTATAATGTTTTGGTAGTTCTTTCTGTTTAATAATAACCTTATTTTTTGTCTGACAAAAGAAGATGGATCAAGTAAATTACAAATATCTTTTTAGAAAGCGGCTGTGTCACGTCATGCATCTTAAAATTATTTTTCTTGTTTCTGAATCTTCTGGCCTGCATGCTTATATTCAAAAACTAGTTATTAAAGCTATTCTTTGTGATAGCTTGAAAAACTTTTTATTCTGAAAATTTGGTTCCGCATCATTCTGTGGCTTATATAAATGAAACTTTTTAAAATATATAAGTTAAACCAATAGAGAGAGATTTTTATTTTTGAAATTTATAATAAATTTCTCAAATTTTTTGTTAAATCATGCTATTCCCAGACTTTCTTTTCTGTTGAAAAACTTATTGCCTCCAGAAAAATCACATCTTCAGCACCTAAGAAGCATTCGATTGGAGCAATGGAAGTGAGTTTTCAAGAAACGATTCTGCTCGGACAGTTGCATAAGAGTACCAAAGACTAACTTTTCTATCTCGACACTCATATTTCATATATATACGTGATATATAGGTTGGAGGAAATGTTGGACATGTGCCAGGGGAATTTTGTTCGGGAAAAAAAAATGTGTCTGAGCGATGACCTTTCCTTCATTTTTTTATCTTTAAAAAGTCTAGTTTTTCTAAGAATTGAATCTGAGTAAAAACGAATGTGTGCATTACAGTACTTGGTTGTTCAGACGCACATAGCGTTTTACTTAAATAAAGAGAACAAAAATTTAATACTCGGAAATTGTTCAGAGATGAGTATTACGAAAGAGACAAACATTTACAAGGGTTAATAAGACTGTTTAGATAATTATATTTTTAATTTTATTTCTAGAAAAGTTTGGTTATGAACACAAACGGGTATCATTTGGTTACAGAATTTATATTGCAACAATTCTGTTTTGAATCACTCTAAACAATGACACATTATTTTGGATTGAATCTAAACTTAAATAGTATACAATGAATTTTTATTGAATAGTGTATGTTTTTAATGTAGAGTTATTATAGAATTTTGTGTAGAATTTTTATTAAATACAAAAATTGATACTTAAGAATTTTTATTGTTATCTGGTGAGATTTGGCATTTTGCAAGAAATATCAAAACTTGTGTGCTCAATTTAAGAAATTCTATTTAAGTTTAGAATACTTTTCGTGAAGGATAAAGAGAAATTTTTTCCGAGCGCTGATATCATTTGACTCAGCAGAGATAAATTTGAGGCAAAAAATACAATGTCATTTCTTGCTCTGGTACAAGAAATGAGATAGATTCAGTAATCTGCTAGCTGAGAATAGCATTATATTTTGTAAATGACAGAAAAACAGTAAGAATATTAATAATGAATTCCATAAACCTCCTTAAAAACTAACGGTCGAGTTACTGTTAAGCGTCGGCAATATTAACTCGGAATGAGTTTATAGGCAAGGTTCCACTATATATAGTTAAATGAGTTTTCCCTTTATTTTGAAACTTTCAGAGATGCTAAAATTTTTATAGTTAAAAAACAGCTTTTTTACTTTAAGGCAGAGCAAAGTTTTGACATTTTGGGAATGAAACAAAATCTGTTTAACTAACAATAATGAAATTATATAAATTTTTGTTAATATTGAATTTTTCATTCTTGTCAAATCTCAGCAATACACTGAAAGAATGTTTCATATTGTTTATGTATCACATTTTAAAATTTGTTTTTTTAATTTACGCTTTTGGATGTAAAGGCTTTATACTACAGCAATTGTTCAGGTACTAACAACACATATTTTTCATAGTGGAATATTATCCTTCTGAAACTGTCATTTTCGCATTTTGCTCATCATACATTATGGGTTTGTTTCAATAAAATATTTTAGTTTCTATATTGAACTTTAATACTATATGAGTAACAAATGTTTTATGTAGGTATTTCGAAAAAGTATGTAGAATAAGAAGATATTGCCCAAGAAAGAAAAAAAAAACATTTGATAACATAAATATAAACGAGTCTGTTGTTGTCCATTGACAAAACGCACTTCTAAGTATACAAAAATAAGAACGGATCTTTTCACCCCATTCACAAATGATTTAAAATTACTCAGTTTTTTTAATTTTCTTCGGGCATTTGTCACTTAATCTATCATGATTTATATTTATAGACGAATCATTTTGCTTCTGGAAAATGTCTCATAAAATATGAACTTTATGTAAACAGCCTCTCTAAATTCGGTAAATCAGCAGTTTTTATATTTATTCATTTCAATTTCGACATTACACATTTATTACGACTTTTTTCTTGAATCACATGATGTAATAAAAATGCCTAAATTAATCAATTATTTAATTAATACAAGCAGTGGCATTGTTGAGGGAATGTTGTACTCACTGAATATTATCCTCCGAGGGTGACAACCAAATGGTTATTTATTTGAATAAAAAATAAAAATATATTGAAATCTTTCTTCACGATGAGTTCTCTCTAATCACATGAACATCTTCGGGTATCTATTTTTATACAGTATATTGCATTAAATTCAATAGAATGAAATTTAAATTTATCAACACACACTAATACTCTCGCATTCAATGTTTATCAGTTTCGCTTATAATCCGTGAAGATTACTTTAACATCTCTAAATATAACACACTGAGATAGGATTGGCAGCCCCGGGGTCCCGGTGGTTTTTACAAATCCCGGGATTTAATTTTTGTTTGAATTTATATTTTGAAATTTTTTTTCTAAGCATTGTGAATCTGGTATTACATTTACTGTATCTTATTTACTTTTTTTGTACTGTATACGTTTAATATTAGTTTTCTTACGTGTTGGAGCCTTGAAAGGTTCGAGGTAGGTGTGTATGTTAAACCATGAAATTTGATATGTTTTCTCTTCTTTTCTTCTGTTACTTTCTCCCCATCACGAGTGGGGTCAGAAAACGGACATTTCTCCCACCTTCAGGATGTCCAATGTCAGCTAACTTGGACAGAGGCATTTAGAATTTTTGGAAGATGTCTAGTAGGGTTTTCGGCATGGGATCCCGGTGTTTTTTCCAATCTCTCGGATTAAAATAACTCATTCTGGGTTATAATTTTTTTCTGAATTATGTTTAAAAATTTTTTTTCTCATAATAATTTTCAAACAATTTAATTTTTCCAAAATTTATATTCTGCTTATGAAATATGAAAGTAGAATTTTTTTGCGCAATCATAAGTACTATATGCACAGTATGGGAGAACGTCGCAAACATCTCATTGACTCACTGCAATTCTTACATAATAATATAAGCAACATCACAAGAATAGATTTTTTTCAGAGTTCCTTCTTCAATTAAATGCCGTTAATTAATAGCAGACCTACTTGGAAGACTCAAGACACTTAAAATCCCATTGCATCCCTAACAGCTCATGCAACTGGATCTATAATTTCAAATGAGGTAACACTTGAAATTGATTCATATTCTGATTCAATAAATGGATCAATTTATTTGGTTGTTCGGAAAGTAATTTCGTTTTTTTTTTTGTGGAAATGAAAGACAGTTTTCGTATAATAAACAAATACTTTATTCAATTATATATTGGCCGTTCTGGTCCAACACCTTTTGCCATCTTTCTGATAGTAGCACAATTCCACGCTAATAAAATTTTTGGTCTTTGCTGGCAAAAAATTGATCGAGGTGGTTTTTGACCTCCTCATTTGAAGTGAAGGTTTTAACGTCTAAAAAATTTTGGAGTTACCGGAACAAATAATAATCCGATGGTGCCAGGTCTGGAGAATATGGTGGGTGTGGCATTGTATTCCATTCAAGCTGTAAAAGCTTTTGGCGAGTGACGAAACTTGTATGAGGTCTCGCGTTGTCTTGGTGAAACACTACACCTTTCCTTCTGACCTTTTCTGTTGAAGTGAATCATTCAGTTCGTCCAGCTGATGACAGTAGACTTCCGAATTAATCGTTGTGTTATCCGGTAAAAGCTAAAAAAAAAAAACGATTCCTTTAAAATCCCACCAAACAGACAGCATCACCTTTTTTTGGTGAATATCGGCTTTGGAAATGGTTTGAGCCGGTTCATCTTTTTTACTCCATGACCTCTTGCGTTTGCGTTGTTGTATACAACTCATTTTTCGTCCCCAGTGATGATGCGCTTCAAAAACGGATCATTTTCGTGACGTTTGAGAAGCGAATCGCAGACGTCAATGCGGCGACACAGATTTCTCTCTGTGAGAACATGGGGAACCCATACATCGAGCTTCGAGGATAATCCCAGGTCTTTCAAGTGGTCATAAACTGTTGAATTTGATAAATTTAACCTCACTCCGATCTCACGTGTTGTTATTCGCCGGTTCGCATCAACGAATGCCTTTATCGCGTCATTATCAGCTTCAAACGGCCTTCCTGAACGTGGTGCATCTTCGACATCAAAATTGTCGGATCGAAATTTAGGGAATCAGTTCTGGCACTGGCGTACTGTCAACACACCTTTTCCATACGCATTGGTCAATTTCTTTCTGGCTTGAACACCATTTTTACCCTTTCTGTAGTAAAACAGTAAGATATGTCGAAAATGCTGCTTATCGCTCTCCATATTTAAAAGGGCACCAACCAAAAACTACTGCGTAGAATTAATTGGAATTTTTCACACACAAGCCTTGCTATATGAGCTCTCAAAGCATATAAAAATTATGCGGCTTAAATGTGAAGTTGGGTGCAAAAAAGTACAATTATATCCTCTGTCGGGAAAAAACGAAATTACTTTCCGAACATCCCAATATATACAAAAAACATTAAGTGTAGCAGAAGAACTAAATAAAGTTATCAAAGAGGTATATGCACCAATGCAGTCTATTATATTTGAGACACTGTGATCAAAAATTCGAAAAGAAATGTCTCCTTTTTTGAAAATAGAGGGAGACGTGTTGACTACCTGAAAAGAACATACGTCTATTTAATGACGATAATACCTACTAGTAAAGAATCTGAACGTGCATTTTCTTCGGCAGGACAGTTTGTAACAAAAATAAGAAGCACTTTCAACGATGAAGGGCAGGAGGAGCTATGTTTTTATAAACTTACTAGCTGACCCGGCCACGCCTTGCTGTGGCTTTGTTTTATACGTTAGTTCAATATTATTCTAAGCTATTCAATGCAGACAAATTAATCTTTGTTTATAATTTTGGAGGGTTGAAATAAAGTATAAGACAACACACTATTTTAATTTTGCATTTCATTCATCTCCTATTTGAGTGTAGTATAATGCATGAATTACTAACGAAGTCGTTAAGTAACAGCACATGAAGGATTAATTTTATAAATGTTGTGAATAACGTTGATTCTTTGCAATTTTTATAATTATTTTATCATTTTAAAGTATAACAAATAATAATTTTATACAACTAATCGCTAATCGGTGCACAATATTTTTGCGGTAACCCGTACTTTGCTAACTCAAATAGATTCAACGGTTTCCGCACACGTGAGCATGTAACATCTAGTTGCCCATTCGAGAAACATGGATTTTCTAAGTCCAAGTATCAAATGAATATTGTTTGGTTTCAGATTCATTTATGGTCATCACGAAAGCCAAACGAATCGGAATTGAAGCCTTTTGAATGGTATTAGAGATTCTGACGGTATCAGTGGAATACGCGTGGCAACAAATTCCGTAGTAGCAGAACCGAATTTTCGTTCACATTTTACAGTCAAAATGTTTAATTCAAGAAGTTCCTGGTATAATTTTTTGATGATCAAACGTGCACCGTTGCATTATCTAGGTGAATTTAAGTTACGCAGATAAAAACCAGGGAACCAACCGAAGATTATGTGGTGACATTCCTGATATATCTAGAGAATTCAAACACTGGGTTGAAAAATTAACGGTTTTGTTTTCATCAACAATAGTGTCGATTGGTTTAAAAAACGTTGGATCAACTGGCAACAAACTTGTGTCTGAAATATATTTCATCACAATATCAACATTTTTTCTGATTAAGTAACATGATTACAGAGGCAATAATTATCAAGATAATTATACAGTATATTCGGAAAGACACTCTCAATCAGTTCCTTTTGCCTAAAGAACATTACAGAAATCGTCTGGGTATTTCATGCATTATGTATTGGGATGAAGTTGTACTTCACCGTTTCCGATATTCAGTAGTTGGTTAGGAAATATTTGCTCAGATTGATCATCTTGCAAATGGTACTCGAGTGTTTATGGTCAGTCGAAGTGTTTCGACGTTTCGCCATCAAAACGGTTGTTTTAAACAGGCGTTAATCTCGTGAGCAAAAGTAGAGCACGTAATGGCTATTAATACCTGTCGGAAATCATCAGACACTAATACAGCAACAACACCGAATATTCTCTAGTTACCATTTAAATCTTGCAAAGCTCTATATAATGCTTTGAGTGAATGTTTATGCTTCATGGTACACTTATATCCCTGACCATGACTGAGTTCATTTGCAATACTGTAGCCAATCCAATCTTTTTTTCAATGGGACACATTTCATCTTGTATTTTAAGAATGTTCAATGGCAGCTGATGTGGAATGTGCAGTTTTTCCGCCATCTAACACAATGACAACAATGCACGAAGATGCAATTCCCTATTGCAATCATATTTTCGCTCGACTGCACCTGAAAGTTTAGTTACTACAGGGAATGAAAATCCGAAGGTGGAACTCGAACACAAAGCCATTTGACCTCATTCCAGCAATATCAGGAAAATTTACCAAAGCTTTTGAAATCCGTATCCAGGTTCTCGTTCCCACCCCGAGAAGTACTTGATGCCCACTTTCGACGTCCTTGCTCCTGTAAGTTCAGTCTCTGAAGGGGGACATTACGATCGGTCGGCATTATCCGACAAAGTTACGGGAGTTTCTAAAATCCGATTTGACGTTATTATTGTTTCCCATCCAG
Organism: Trichonephila clavata; assembly: GCA_019973975.1. Classification (NCBI taxonomy): domain Eukaryota; kingdom Metazoa; phylum Arthropoda; class Arachnida; order Araneae; family Nephilidae; genus Trichonephila; species Trichonephila clavata. The sequence goes on from BMAO01031328.1 coordinate 56,001, forward strand.
AAAAACACCAGGAAAGCATTTCTCTCTCCTCAAGAATTAAAGCAAGCTTTTTCCACAGTTCGTGCAAAGTACTTTCGTCTGGCATTATGCCACGTAGATATGAGAATACATTGAATTGGATTGAGAACATATATATTCGGATCGCCAGTTCCGAAAAACAATTAAGATCCACTTTTTCGTGTCTATGTATGCAGTGGCCGCGGTAGCCAAGTGGTCAAGGCATCGGATCATGGCTAGCGTGTCATGAGTTCGAGCCCAGTAAAAATGAAAACTTTCCGTGTAGGGTAGCGATTCATGTCAAATCTGTCGAGAGCTCAAACGTCCTCCCGTTGGTGTGATGTGGTAGTTAGGAGAGGGCGTGCCAGCTCAGGTGTCGTCCGCGTCACTTGACCATGGTTCAAAATTACGCGGTCAGTCGCCAAAAGCCCTCGTGTAGCCGAAAAGTGCAACGTTAATATTCACTCACTCACTTTATGTCGGCAAGATAGGCTGTTACTGCTGTTCGAGAATACTCCGATCCCTCGGCATTATCTGTCAAAAATACAGGAATTTCTATATTTTGATTTCAGACTCGCTTAAACCATCTCAAATAACACCAAGAATACACTTTTCCCACGCAAAGACTTTAAGGTGTGCTCCTGCCCCGGTTTGCGTAAAAGACGGCCATCCTGAATTATCCGACAAAGTTACTGTTATTTCTCAGAATGAATATCTCACATTCAGATTATATATTTTGAAATACCCCAGGGACCAAGTTTTCATGATCCAAGGCTTTTAAGGCTAGTCCCTGCTACGGTGTGTCTGAAATACGGTCAACTGGCATTATCCGGCAAAGTTATCGAAACTCCAAAAATTCAATTTCAGATTCTATTTTCATACTCCGAAATGCACACGGAGCTGACTTTTGATGCTCCAGCGCGAGCAAGTTCAGTCGCTAGAGATAATAAAAATCCGGACGCGGAACTCGAATCATTTGCCTTTTCTCCTAATTCAGACAATATCCGGCAAGTTAAGTGGATTTTCTGAAATATAATTTCCAATTATCGTTTCCCGTCCCTAGATGCAACTGGAAATTACTTTGTTCCCCTGAGCTGGCAAGTTCAGTCCCTGGAAGGGGCATTAGGTACGTCCGGCATTATCTGGCAAAGTTACAGGAATTTCTAAAATTCAACTTCAAACTCTCGTTCACCATCCCGAATTACAACAGAAACGCACTTTTCCCACACCAAGACTTTAAGGGTAAGCTCCTGCCACGGTTTTTGTAGTATATGGTCGTCTTGAATTATCCGGCAAAGTTACAGTTATTTCTCAGACTGGATATCAGATTCGGATTATCCATTTTGATGTACGCCAGGGTCCAAGTTTTCACGATTTAAGGCCCTATTATGGTGTGTCTGAGATGCGGTCGGCCCGCTTTATCCGGTAAAGTTACGGTTATTTTTGGAAACTGACTCTAAAATCGGATTCCACACCCCGAAATACGCCAGGCATCTAATTTTCGTACATTTTGGTTTGTAATATCTGCTTCCACAGACACATGAGCAATGCCACATTTTGCGATTATTCCCTTACGGGAATCTGGCAACGATTTTGTCGGATTCTTCACATTCCCGGAGATAAAAAAATTATGGCGTGATTAATTGAAATAAAAACCCTTCTATGTTCTAAGTTGAACGAAATGACACACAGTACGCAAAATTATATTATGATCGGTTGAGTAGTTTCGGAGTCCATTGCGGGACAAACACTGTGACACGTATATTTTATATATAAAGATTTACAGAAACACAAGAAATGAAGAAATGCTTTTTCTTAAAATTTCATTATGTACTATTTTCATTTGTTTATTACGATGAATAAGTTTTTTATTTGCTTCATTAAAGTAATCATTTCAATCCCGGGATCCTGGGATTTGTATAATGTAATCCCGGGATTGAAAATATGACATGGGATTGCAAACCCTACACTGAGAAATTGAGGAAAATTTTTATTTTGATTGGTCGCACCGTAAAGCAATAAGAAGGATATTGCTGACGTAGTTTTGAACCCTCTAAATGGCGTGTCGTCAGTAGTTTCGAGCCTGAAAACTTGACAATGAGCTCGTGATTACGATCATTCGGAAAATATTCAATAAGTGAATCAATTAGTTTACCCACAGAGCAATCATTGGCTAAGGAAATTAAATAAAAAATTATATTATTAATAATTTTGGCTTCTTTTGCACAAGAAAATAAAGGCCTGTTTTTTGTACGAAATATCTATAACATTACAATAAACAGCTTTTACATATATATGTATACAGTTTTTAACATATATGTATATAGCTTGTGTAACTCCACTAAAAAATGAAATGACTTGCAAATTAAAAATAAAAGAATCTTATAGATTTTAGAAACTTAAAAAAGATGGAAACTTCAGTATTATAAACAAAGTTGTCTGAAAACAGCTTTTAAAATTTATATAAAATTGTGGTTCAGTCAATTTTATGACGAGTCACAACCTTCCCCCCTTCTAATCATAATACTGAGCCAATCCTACGGAAAATATTGGCTACAACTTCTAAATCCACAAAAAAGTTAACTTTCCTTAAGATTCATTCGAAAATGCTTAGATCATGATGAATCAATTAGAAATAATTAAGTTATTGCCAGGTTCGATGATCCAAAAACCGATTCAAAGCTATAATAATACAGGCCGCATTGTAGCATATCAAAAGATAAAATCATGTGCACTAAAACTAAGCATGTGTATTAAGTAAAAAAAAACAATACAAGTGGCTATAATAACGCCATCTATGAATTGAGTATGTAATTAAATGTAGATTATACTCGGAACTATAAATGTTGACTATATATTCTTTAACCCTCTATCTACCGCATTATGATTTACTGCAAATTTTTTCATGCAATATTTTTTTTTGAATCACTGCATTGAAAATTAAGGGATATACAAAAACAAAATACTCAACTTTGGGAAATTTAATACGTTAGAGCTAATTAATTAAATTGATACTTTAAAGTACCGTCTATTTCACAGAGGTCTAAAATATTCTCATAATACAAAAAGACCGAATTACTTTTTTAATGTAGTTTTAACTCTTAAAAATGCTTAAAAGCCAGAGAACAATATTTTACAGCACAAAATAATTATTTTTAAAGATTACTAAATTTTTAAAATTCATTTACTCTTTTTACACATAAACTTAATTTGATGATATTCAAAGAAATATTTTTTTTTCATTAATACACAGAAATTCATTACACGTTCTTCATTTTGAGTGAGGTTTCGATTGAAGGTTCCTTAAAGTACTGTATCCTGGGGTAAGAAATGCTGTATTTTCTTGACATAAACTACTGCACCTTGAGTTCAGTCTCTTGATCGTCATCCTAAGAATCTAACGAAAATTCCAGCAGATGATTTTCTGTGACTTCTTCATCTGAAAAATCATCTGTTAGTACATCATTGATTTCAGATAGTAGGTTCTGTAATAAATCTAAAGCCTCTTGAAGACAGTTTTTTTTTCCCTGACATACCAAGAAAAGGAAATAATAATAATAATCATAATAATAGCACCTTGAAAATCTCCTATAAATTGTGTTAAATTTCAGTTACACATAAAGAATTTAAAATGTTAACTTTTGAAGTAAGAACAAAAATTTCATTAAATTGTGTGACAAAAAAGCAAGCTCAGATCAAAAGTTCAAAATTTTTTGAAAACGTTAAAATAAAACAATAAAAATGCAAAATAAATAAATTAAGCTAAAAGAAATGCCAAAAAAAAATACATAAGTTGTGTTGTGATCACTCTACAACACAACAAAAAACAATAATAACCACACGGACGAAAAAAAACAAATTTCTTGCTCCAACACCCAGTGTGCTGTCGGTACTTGTAAGTACCACAATGTTATTCAACTGTAAAATTAATTATATACACTGTTCTCTTAAAATAGATAATCAAATTGTTTTCTAAGGTCTTCCTAAGCATATAAAAAAATAAGACACTTAACTTTTGACATTAACTACTTTTTCGGAATAAAAATGACAATCTTCGCAATCCGATCAAAATGTCAGCTGAAAACGCAACTTCTGCTATAAAACCATATATTCGCCTTCCCCGCTAAAATACTCATCATGTATTTAAAAGAATATTCCTGCTAAGGTATATCATCAGAAAATTCGTAAAAATGGTTATTCTATGTAACTTTAAAGTGAGTGGAGCTTATAAGTACTGTCGATAGATAAAGAGTTACTAATAGCAAACTAATAATCTCTTCGGAAATAAGAATTTAATATCCTTAAAATTTATAATTCCTTTATACAGATATATTAATTGGGTATGTTTGATCTATAAAGTATTTAATATGATTATTATATTTCTTATATTTTTTCTGAATTCATATGTATTCGCTTATGTTATGTTTTTCTAATAAATAAATTATTTTTTTTGCCTTTCACCACCAGATTAATAATAGGATATAGAATAATCAAATAAATTTTTTCCGACTACATCCCTGGTAGATGTGCAAATAAAAGAAAAAAAATCCTTAGATTTTATATATTGTACCGTTGTCTTAGGTTTTATTTATGTACGAGCAATAATGGTATGGAAATTATTAAAGTGAAACTTCATGTTATTTTATTTTTGGCAAGAATATATAGCGTTCTAAATTTACTTCCCCAACGTTGGGAGTAATCTTTTGACAAGTTCGGAAATATTGATTATGTTTTAAAAATATTCACTCACATTTCTGTGCAACAATAACCGTGACAATATATTAGCTTATAAAATTTTTCGAAGTATTACCTGGGTATAAAAGCAAAATGGTAGACTTAGAATCATAAACTCCGACACTTTTCTCAATGTTTTTAAAACATTAATTTTTTTTAACAATCACAGAGTTCCATTTCGAAAATAATTCTAGCAAAAATTTGATTGAATTAAGGATCGCACTACATGACTCTAACATTAGTCACTTAGTTTTGTTGTTCAGTGCTAATTTAGTTATCTGAGAAATCTCACATGGGTCAACTAAAATTTCATTAATTGTGTATTCTTTTTTTTTATCGAATTTCATATTATAACAGATTTTATGAAGAAAAAATGGGAATCATTTTATGTATGAATAGTTGCAGATGGAGCATTTGAAATATTTCCTATGGAAGCTTATGAATTGCTAAGTGTATTTTGAGTTGCACGCATTCAATTAACGGAAAACAATTTTCATCTGTTTCAAAGTCGTCAATTGCTTTTGCAGCCATCATTTTTCAACGTAAAAAATGTGGCAGATATGTATACCAATATTTTCAAAGAATTTCTTTCAAAAAAGATAAGTATGTCCATTTGGAAAAGAACATAGGTGATTTCTTTTATATCGTTCGATCAAAGCTCGAGACCTTGGGAAATTTTAGATTACCGCGCGCGAGCAATTTGTTTATATTAACTCCTTAACACAATTTTTTTTGATAACTTTTTTTTATTTTCTTTGAAGCAATACGTATGGCAACAACCGTGTGCAATTTATTTCTCCTAACTTCTGAAGGATGCAGTACGTGCCATTCTGTCATATTTCAGAGTTCTATTTCAAGAAAAAAGATTTTTTTAAAAGCCTTTAGCAAATAATCCTAATGGACATTTTTCAATGCAACTATTCGGATTGGCCGATATTGCTGTAATTAACATCAAAAGAATTTTCTCACATTCTAGGGGATTTATTTAAACTTGATTATTTCCATAAATTTTGTATCGTATGCAATGCATTTGGATTCCTTAAAATATGTGGTAATACAAATGGGAAGACCTGCAGATATAAAGAAGTAAGCTCTTCTACTTTGCAGTGACAATCCCGTAAAATAACAACTTATAGAAACAATCACTATGTGTTTCTATGTAATATTTTCAATAATTGGGAAATACTGAAGAGAGAACTTCTAATAGCTTCGACGTTATTTTGGATGACTATTCTCCCCAAACGCCATTGCAACTTATTAGCAAATGAGTATTTTTTCCTCGAATTTTAGGAGTACGTTTGTTATTACGCATCTCAAACTGTATCACAAAGATGAATTTAATTTCCGTTTTCTTGGAATATCATTTCTCTTTTCATTTTTATTTCAAACTAAAGATATCACAAGATGAGAAAGTTTAGTTTAAAAATAATGTAGAATAAATCAAATGTATTATTCAATAATAATATGAAAAAATATATATTTTTGTTAGTAAGTAATATATACTTTTGTTAGCAAACAATCGTGAAGAATAGATTATCCTTTTTTGTAGTGGAAAACACTGAGCAGAATCACAAAACAGTTTCTGAACAATTTTTACGCATCTCAAAGTGCTTATTATCTACTATGTGAAAAAGAGGAAAAAGAGAAATCAGTTTAACTGAAGAAAAAGTTTTATTTTTAAATGAGATGGAAGTGGTAAGATTTAAAAGGGACAACGATTAACAAATGAAAAAAATGAATGTTCAGACAGGCAGTGGGAAAAAGAAAAAAGTTGTCTGAATAGTTTTCGTAAAAACGAAGATTAAATCCCTTGAAATTTAGGAAGAGCGAGCATTGACTTGCCTTTCTCCTGCAAAGAAAAAAAAATTGAACCGTTTGGAAAGAAAAGTTGAAACCAGGCCAAGTCTGCTTCCCAACAGCTGGTTCGAAGAAAGCAAAAAAGGGTCAAGTTCAACTGACTGTTCAGATGCATTTAGCAAAAAAGTGAATGAGCGGTTTTTGAAGAAACTTACATATTCCAGTATTTCATTTACATATTTTGTAAAGTTGTATTTAAATAGACCAATAATCGGTTTTTATGAACTAAACATTATTTCAAAATCGAACTCTTAGAATTTAGTTTGTTTTGTTTTAGTTTATAAAATGATATCCCTAAATTTCTAGCTACAATTGACATGAGAGAATTTCGAATAGAATTTTTACGTGTTGTTAAAATTTGTCGCTTTTTTTTTTATGAATTCTTACAAAATATTGAACATTATCTTAAGTGTGTTGTATTTATATATTATGTACACGCATTTTGAAAAAAATATTGATACTAGGAATAAAAGATAGACCTAATTTTTTTTTATTTCTCACCAGTATAAAAAGTAATTTTTGTTATTGGCAATCTAAGGGAGAACTACATTTTTAATTGTAGCTAAACATTACTAATTGCAATTTGGAAATGCACCGGCTTTTTTCCCTCTAGTCATTCGATTTCTATCGCATCTTATACTGCTGGTGAGAAAACTCCCACTTCCTACGCACAACCGGATGCATGAATTGGAAATAACCATATATAGGAAAAAAATCGTCATTTGACACGTTTATTCTGCTAGTGAGATTTGTATTAATTGAAGGGCAGATATGAAGAGATGGCATGAAAGTATTCTACTCAAGTAGATAAGAAATGCTGATTCTGCTGTAAAAGGCGGGCCAGGTGGGGCAGAGTTGAGTTGTTTTCCTCCTGCTGTTGAGTTGAGTTGTTTTTCACCTACCATAGTTTTGGTTTTCGAGGTGCAGGCTGCGCAGGTAGGGGTCGAGTTGAGTTGTTTTCTCCTACTGCTAAGTTGAGTTGTTTTTTAAATGTGTAAAAAATTTAAGTATAGAATGTTAAAAGTGCTCATGGCGTCACCTATTGATTTAAATATACACTAATTATTAGATTGAAAAATGGTTGAAAAAAATAACACTCAAGTAAAAAATAAATCTGGATTCAAACTCGCAGCCTCAGGACAAAATGTCTCCATAGAACAATAGTTTTTCAGTTACGCTAACCATTGTCCTATGAAGGCATACAGACCTGAAAAAAACTTAGGTTTATAATCTAATGAATTTAAGTTTGACGGCGAAGCAGATGGCGACATTTTTTTAAATCATTTTCTTAATTAAAATGAAATAAAAAAAAAATATTTACATTGTTTTGATAACAAATGTGATGTAGTGTACTCGTAATCTGTGTGAACGGGTTACGATTTAACTTGCCTTAGCTTGTCTGAACTTGATTCTACAAGATGGCTGTCGAATGTTTTAAATCGTTTCCTTGAATGTTTTTTATAATAATCTTTTTTAAAAAGAGGAGCACTTTTTACTATTGGAACTTATAAATTATGTAACTGAAGAATTTTTGGAAAATCTTTGCTTAGATAGTATTTTAAGAGAATTAAGAGAAATATTAAATCCACCTGATTATTTTGAATATTATGAGGATCAGAATAAAATGATTTTTTAAATGTTTAATTTGAGTTAATTTTATTTATATTGTTTGTTAGTTTAATTTATGTTGAGATACTTTCTTTTTAAAAATAAGTGTGGTTATATTTTTTAAAAAAAATTATCTCAGAATGTTTAAGCGTAAATGATATTTCAAACACATTTCATACAAAAGTATGAAAAAAAAATACTGTATAAATATTTTGTATAAGCTTCCGACAAGATTTGGCTTTAAAAAGTTTATTTTTATAAGTCTGAAGGAAAAAAATGGTTTTTTTTAATATATATGGTTATATTGTTAATTTTATTTATACTGCTTTCTAGTTTAATTTATGTTGAAGTAGTTTCATTTTAAAAGATAAATATCAATATACGACTTTCAAACAAATTATCTTAGTATGTTAAGCATAAGTGATATTTTAAATATATTTTGTATAAAAGTAAGGAAAAATTTATGTTTATGTGTTTAAAGCAAACTCTTTGCCTTTTCTAAAGAGTACAAATTGTATAACTATTCATTGCAATAACCATTTAGTTTAATTATTTTTTTCTTAATTGAACAGAAATAAAAAAAAAATATTTATTATACATTGTTTTAATAACAAATTGTAAATTTTAATTCGGTATAATGATTACACATACACAGTAAAGATACAAAGTATAAATTGTTTATTTTTACAAAAAAAAACAAAAAAACATCATTCTGTACTACGTTTTACATTACAATCGCTTATTTACATTACAGGACAACAACAAGTTGTAAAATATAATTCAGCATAATGATTACACATGTACAGTAAAGATACAAAGTAAATTGTTTATTTACAAAAACAGCATTCTGTATTCCGTTTCACATTGCAATCTTTTATTTACAAAAAATCACATTATTGTGTCATCACTGGATTTTATGTCATACTGTTCATCGAATACCTCTAAATTCGTCAGCGACCAATGTCCATGGGCAAGAGTAGTAATGCAATCACCATTCACAAACCTTTTATCATCTTTATAGGACAGAGCAAGTTTGTTTTGCTTTATGGAGTGTATTGCATGAAATTTGGACCTAATTAAGTTCATGTCAGCATATTTTAATTTTTGATTAAAAAGACAGACTTTGTAGTCCTCAAATGTTATTTTTTAAAGTTTGTTTTTTAATTCCTTTTAACCGCTTTTCAATCTTATGGTTTGTTTTGTAGGCATACATTTTCGATTTTAATCCTAATTATTCTGTCACAATATTTCCTTTGTTTCCATCCTTCACTTTCCCGATGACTTTTTTGTTAACTAGAGGTAAATTAAAAATGTTATTTTTGTCATAGTCTGAAGTGTCATATAAGTTAATATCGTCTTTTATGTCACTATAAAAATCATCAGTAATTATTTCATATATAAAGGAATCGGTGTCTGTATACATGAGCCTTACTTTTGAGTCGTAACGGTGCTTCATGTACTCATAGTGAAAAGAATACATTAGGACGTTTGATAAGTCTAAAATCGCCATTCCTACCTGCATTGATTTCAAGAATTTGATTTGGTTTTTTTTAAGATGAACGGCCATTAAATTTTCAGAAAATATTGTACGACGATTAAAATTTGGTTTCGCTATTAACTTTCGAGCTTGCTCTTCTGTTGAGCATAAACGTCTTCTTCTTACATTTTCCATCGTTTTCCCAAATATGCTATTATTCATTAGTTTGTAAAAATCCTTTTGAAAGTCATTTACAGCTTTAGTTCTTAATTCTGTATTGTAATCTATGTAATTTTTAAGCCAAGGCAACTGAAAAAATTTTAAACCACGATGAATTTTTTTCAAGACTAACCCTAATTTTAAATAAAGCTTTACATTTGAATAATGGAGAATATATTTTGTTTTTAGTTCCAAAGTAGTTAAAAGTCTAGGTTCTCTACAATTAGGTGGGGGTTTATTTCCAGGGGCAAGGGGAAAATCTGAATGTTTGTCATGCAAATCGGAAGGGTAGTCAAGATCCACTTCCAAGATGTAACCTACATCTGAGTCATCTGATAAATTTAAAATATCCTGTTCAGTTAAATTGCCATCACTCCAAACAAATCTTTTAAAGGTAGATATTTACTCATCGCGTAACCGTACAAATTATTTGCGTCAAGGTACATTAAATATTTTATCTCATAATCTGGATTAAAATTAGGCATATATTTGTTGTTAGCTAAATAGCATAACGATTGCAACACTGACTTATACCTCCTCTTACACCATTTTCTATAAAAAGAAGCATGTCGTAATCTGTGAATAGTTCGATAGCTACTTTAGTATGTAATAGCATAGCATCCTACGATAACGCTGGGGTGGTAAAGTACCAACAAGGATCAAGTTTATAAGTTTGCATGCATATTTTTCTAAAGTTTTCAAAGAGATCGACTAACAATAAGACATCTTTTTTTACCTGTAGATCACAGTATTCACCAAGATTATTTTAATGAAACTGATTAAACACTTTACATGCGTGATTATAATCCTCTACACTCTTATAGCCTCTTCATTTAGTTTATTGTAAAATTTACTAATAGTTCGCAAACAAGTATCTTTACATTTTTCAAAACTGTCAAAATAACTATACGGAAATACTCCTTTTCTTAAAAAGTAAATCTATTTTTTCTGAATCAAAATAATGCTTCATATATTTAAATTTATCTTTTTTTAATGGTTTTATCAAGTTTTCCAAACTAGAGGACAGGAATTTGAAAGAATCTAAAAACCTTAACTGGAAATCGTTTGAAATATTTTTACTGAAGGAAATATATTTTTCTTCAGTGTTCGGAATTAAATTAATTTGCTTTTTATCATATCCCGACTCCTTAATAAAAATATGAGCGTCATACCCAGAGAGATTATGGAAAAAAATAGACAAAAATTTGAGGTTTTTCATTGCTAAATTGCAAGTATTACAACAAGGACCATTAATATTTTGAGTAACATGATTATATGATCCCTAACCTTGATATTGTTTTCGCGAAAGGTTTGATCACAAACATAACAATTTTTAGCATTATCATACAATTGATTTCTGATTCGGTAAGAGGTAATAACGGTTTTGGGTTTTTATAAACATTTTCAATTTCTATTGCACATCTTTTTCTAGTTTTTCAATAAAAAATTTTGGGGCATCAGTACCTCTATATACTACTGGATCCTTGTAATGACCCCCTTGATAACTGATAAAATAATAAAATCCTTTTGGGACATGTTTTTCTAAATATTGTTAAAGGAAAAGTTTGCCTCAGGGCAACAAGTATCAGTTTTCATAGTTACACTCTCGAAATCCGCATACACAACAAAAGGTATTTTCAAAGAATGGTGAAAATTTTAAAAACTTACTTATTTTTGACGGCATTACTACCCTTGCGGACTTTTATACACACACATCTCATTGTGCCGAAGAAGTTTGTATTCCGTTTCGAAAGCACTCAAACATCTTTTACATATGTACGTTTTATGTTAGTGTTTTGAGAGTTGTTTCGAAACAAGTCTAGATAAGCTTTTAATGAAAGAATAATGTCCAAACTCTCTATTTTTTATGTAAAGCAAATCTATATGTTTCTCACACACTATATCACTCATGAGGAGAGGAAATATTTTTAAATCTTCTTCAAATGAATAAATGTTTATTCCTATATCGTTCACATTTTCGAATGCACTATTAGTATTAAAATTAGTTTTTTAAACCACCTGCATCCTCTAGACCAGATAACATATAAGTATGTATATATATACATATAGACACAATAAATAGATATAATTTTATAAATAAATTACACTTTACAAACAAATCAAGAAATTATCGCATGCTAGTTAAGTTACAAGGATAACAAGCAATTGTTACAACACACACAACAAATGTTTCCTACAATTTTGAAAGAATTTAAGCAAAAGTTCATTTTTCAAAATTTGAAAAACGCATCCATTTTAAAGACACATTTTTGTAGTGGACTTGTGTTGTTCCACGAAAATGATCAGACTCTGCTTGTAAGAAGAAAATAAAGAACATAATGATACAACAAGAGGTTTTGGTTTCCTGTAGAGGCTTGCTGTTCTACCCCCAAAAAGTAATATGCCCAGGATACAACCTACGGGAACTCTCGCATCATGTTATGAAACCTCTTATAGTTACGAAGCGCTCCTGATAATGCTGTTTGTTCTTTGGTGGTTCTACTGGTTCCATCTTTCGATCATGAACTCCCTTACTTCTGGAGAATTGAAGCCAAAATACTTTTCTCAGCTTCGTAGGTTGTATGGCTGCTTCCTGGATTTTTTCCAAGGCCTTGCAGTTGATTCATTTAAATACCTCCTTCTTGAAGATGCTTTGCTTCGGACGGGATATGGACTCCTTTATATAAAGGGACCGTTTTTGCAGTGGCTGTTGTCGCTGCTCCATCTCTTGATGGCGCTTTGGATCTGCTTCCTATCGCTCTTAGCCTCCTCTTGAGTTGTCTGATGGACCCTAGAGATGATTCTGGGGATCCCTTTCAATGGACTGTTATTCTATCCGGAGTACCCCCTCACCCTCTTTCGATTCTTAGATTTAGAAGTTGGTCTTTTTTCGTTGTAATCCACACGTGGAATACACCTTCTTTTCCTACTAATTTCCGAAGACATAGAAGATGATATTGGGCAGATTCTTTTATCGCAACGCCTAACCACTGATTGCTCGATTTTTGGTGCTGGACTTTTCGGTGCATCCTTCTCCATCAATGAGTTGTTTGTGCTTGTCTCGATCCTTCATCACTCCTCTTCACCTCGACACCAACCTCATTACTTTCTCTTGGGTGATAGATAGGTCAACATTTACTGTGAGCGGTCTACCAAAATTCAGTTTGAATTTCTCTGCGATCTTTGCCAAACTAATGGGATGCGTATGTAGCAAGAAAAAAGAAACTTTGTCATTTGTTTTATTATTTGATTCCTTTCTTCTTTTGCTGTAGTATTTCGCTCATTTCCCCTGCTGAATCTTTGAGTGGCGCCTTGCTTGCTCAAATAACTTTTCTATATTTCTATATACTCCGATACTTTTATTAATCTTTGACATGGCATTACTAATTTTCTGCCTAGAAAGAATTAAGTTGGAGGGTTCCCAGTCGTCATCTTATGACCTGCCGTGCTAATTGCGTAAGCGAACTGATTGAGCCATTAACCCCAAGTTTCATGATTATCCTGCAATATAATTCGCGATCATTTGAATAAGGATTCCATTCACCTATTCTATCTGACTAGATTGTTATCTACACGTTACTGTTTTAATATGATGAATGCTCAGGATGCGACATAAGTTTTCAAAAATAACCGATGTGCACTGCGGATCAGTGTCACCAGTTACCCTATTTAAAGAGTCCCGTATCAAGAAATATAACTTTCGTAAAGTGCATTAGCCCTATTACTTTAACCGAAGTTTTTTTAAAGGGATTAATTCCACCTATTTGGTAAACGCTTCGCATATAAACAATACAAAATGAGCTCTCTCCAGCTTAGAATCTGGGTACGCGGGCCTAATAAATCTAATGAAATTACTACATTAGGATAATTATTTTCAATCGATATCAAATGACCAGCAGCTAACGCGTTTTTGTAATTAAATTTTTGACATATGTCGCATGCTGAAACATATTCCTAAATAATTTTCCGCATATAAGAAAAGTAGCACGAGTTCTCGAGGAATTCGCGTAGAATATCCAGCCTTAGAAATGTTGGTTTATAAACTAAGTTCTTTAAGTGACGAAAAATATTTAGAATAAAATAGTAATCCCTCAATAAGTTTAAAATCTTGGTATGAATTCTCATAAACGGCTGAATGAACTGGACTATCCTCAGGATTTTCTAAATATCTGTAAAAATGACCCAGTTCAGGATCCGCCTTCTGCTCCTCAATAAGTTGTTCTTTAGACGACAACAGTAAAGATCGAATAATTGCACAAGATGTCTGCAATTCCGCTATACTGTCAACCGGATATCTCGAAAACAGATTTGCCATTTCCAGGCGTATATTCCCACAGACCATTATATTCCGACAACTTAAGTGCCAAACGAACCATCCTACTCGATAAGTTTTCCCATTCGTTAGCTTAGTTAAGACCAGTCAGTAGGGTAAAATTCTTGAAATGATCGATTTTGAGTTTTTGATATTTCTGAAATCTGTAATTCATAACCTTTCTAGGGATATAACACATATGCCATATTTTCAATTAGAAGTATGTCAAAATGACTTTTAAAAACTCATCAACTGGCGGGCCACGCCCACTTTTGACAAATGTTTACCTTTTAAATACCCTGAAATAATTGCAAAGCTTTCTTTTTATTTATTCATTCGAAATTAACTCTAGATAACGGTATAACTGTCAAGACCTTGGCGGGATTTATAGTTAGCTGTGGCTGTTGTGAGTTTAATCATAATTTTTACTAAAAATGAATAAATCAAATGGATAATGTTTTTTTTTCAAGGTAAGATTTTTTAAAAAGATTACTGTTTTCTACAAATTACGGTTCATATATATATATATATATACTGGTGTGCAAAAATTAAGGACGAAGTCGAAAAATTAGCATATCAGCTGAACGAAGAGGCAGAGCGGACAGAAAGACCAATCAGGAGATTAAGTGAGATGATGTACGGTAGCACATGCGTATATATGCAGGTAGACGTAATGGGGGGAGTGTCTGAGTAGTAAAGCATGTTGTCGGTGGAAGATTAGTATTTCTGGCAAAGAGATTGCACACCGTATAGCAGTTAACATCACACCGAGTTGCTGCCTCAGCGAGAAATGGCGAATAATCAATCTGTTAGACGACATCTGGATGCTTTTACCCGAGGTCGAATCATTGGGAAGTTGGAGGAAGGTCGCAGTGTGACAAGTGTGGCTGCAGAGTTCGGAATTGCTCACAGCATCGTTTCACGACTTTGGAGACAATTTCAAACTACAGGAATAGCTATCCGGGGGTTCAGTAGTGGTCGTCCACGAGGAACCACACCCGCAGATGACCGGTATATTACCTTACAGGCCAGAAGAAACAGGCGGCAGACAGCGGGAGAAATCGCTAGACACACGACACAGGCGACTGGACGACCGATATCGCGTTTTACCGTGGCCAGAAGACTGCACGGTGGTGGTCTGTGTGCACGACGCACTGTATGGTGTGCACCTCTAACGCCTGCCCATCGGAGAAGGCGTTCTCTGTGGTGCCGGGAATACCGGAATTGGAGAGACAATGAATGGGGACGAGTACTCTTTACAGATGAGAGCAGATTCAGTCTGAGTAGCGATTCTCATCGCATACTCATCTGGTGAGAGCAGGGAAGCCGCAATCATCCCTCGAACGTCATTGAAAGGGACAGGTATGGAGGTGGCGGTGTTCTCGTTTGGGGAGGCATCATGCTTGGTAGTCGTACAGACCTTCACATCTTCGACGCAGGTTCAGTCAACGGGACCCGTTATTGTAACGAGATTCTTCTTCCATATGTGCGTCTTTTTAGAGGCGCTATGGGACCGCAGTTCCTTTTCATGGACGACAATACACCATGTCATCGCACAGTAGCTGCCGTAACAGCTCTTAGAGAGTGAGGATATTGAACGTATGGATTGGCCGGCACGATCTCCAGATCTCAATCCCATCGAGCATGTATGGGATTTTCTAGGCAGACGCTTGGCAGCTCGTACCTTACCACCAGTAACGATTCCGGAGCTTCGATTGGCGCTGCAAGACGAATGGGCAGCAATGCCTCAACAACTCATTGACACCCTCATTCTCAGCATGGGCAGACGCTGTGAAACCTGCCTAGCAGTCAGGGGAGATCATATCCCCTACTAAAGACCGGATATTTCTTGCTGGACACCCATCACAGGGGTGTTTCGGCCTTCAGTCGCATTGCGCTCCATTCTACTTTTTCAATAAAGCTTCTTTTTATCACTCTGATTTCTCTTTTAGTAAATGTTGCTTACATTACTCATGTCCTTACGTATTGGGGATCTTACGGTATTAAATGTGTTGATTTGAATGCTTTTGTACAAAGTTATATTGAAAAAACCGTCTCGTCCTTAATTTTTGCACACCAGTGTATATTGTCAGGTTTGAAAAGATTAGCTTCAAAATTAAGTGAGTAATAAATAAAAATAGAGCGAACTCTTTACCATCGCGTAAGGATTTGTGGATAAATAAGCCTATTTAAAGGTGGAGCGAGCGCTGACGAAGGAGAACGCATACTCGAAAAGGCTTAGCTGGTGACTCCTCGACGAATTACTGTCTATTGTTCTAATCGTTGCGCACCAAAGTGCCGCCATGTTGGATTTTAAATGATTGAAGCGGAATAAAGAAGTATTTTTCAGAGATGATGCCCTCCTCGTTTAACCAGCAGGCCTGGGGCCTGACACACACACACATATATATATATATATATGTATAGTATCATAAAATGAAAAAAATACACAGGATAATAAAATTGATAGTACTAAATTATACCACTAACACACACACACACACACACATATATATATATATATAAATTGTGTTTATAAAATAAAATTCTTCTAAATTTACTCTATGTGAATACACTGGAAGCTTACATTATATATTCCTTTTGTATACTTATGCAAACTGAAGTGATATTATGGAAACATTGCAAAAACATTTAGCTAACGATGCATGTCATGACAAATTTGAATAAATTCAGTGATGATAAGTAAAAAATTTTTTTTAAAAAAGCTAAATATATTTAAAAAAATATCACTTCAGCATAATATAAATGTTTCTTTATTGTACAGACAAGTTTTTAAACTTAAACATTCAAAAGTTTCTGAATGAATTGACCATCGGATATTCAAATGTGCAATGCCATTTGTCGTTGCAAGAAGTTGGTTACACACATACAAATACATAAATATCATGTTTAAAAACATAAAAACAGTTTTATTTTGGCAGTTTAAGAAATCATGTGTCCAGTTTAGAGAAACTTTTGAAATTTAAAAGTTTTAGAAACTTATGTCTGTATGTGAACACACAAAACACTGATGAAAACTTTCGAAATGACGTAAAATCATGTTTTTTCAAATGCACACCAAAACCATATAGACAAATTTTTTCACATTATTTTTATGATGATATATGCTCTTCTTTGATATTTGTAATACATAAATGCTACAAATACTTCTAAAATTTATACAGATTTTGTGATAATAGATGTAAATTTTACAAAATATCTCGTTAAACAAAAACTGAAAAATGCTATGTATGTATTTTAAGAGAATTTTAAAACTTTTTGTTTACGATTTTATATAAAATATATTGACTTTATGCTAATGTTGAATAAAATGTGGCAAATACAAGTTGTAATTCATAATTTTTGTGATGAAGTGACATTTCATATAAAAAATGCATTTCTCTCCATAAGATGTATTTCAAATTGTTGTGTACCCTTTTCTCAGAATTGATTGAAAGGATCCTCATACAAATTTCAATAAACAGTAAATTTCAGTATGTAATTACATATACTGAAGTGATATTTTAATAATATTCTAAAAATATTTTCGTAGGTATCAAAATGACAATTTTCAAAAAATTCATAATGAGTTTTACATTGCATGATTTTGAAAAAACTTAACAGTATATTTGAAATATCTCACTTCAGTATAAATATTAAAGTCTAATTAATATTCAGACAAAATCTGAAGTCTTAATATTTAACAGTTTCTGAGAAAAGGGTGCATAGGTGTATGTGATGATACGCTAATATGTGATGATTTTTGTCGTTGCCCGTAAAACTTGTTTTACACATAAAATTACATAAATTTTATGTTTAAAAAGATAAAAACAGTTTCATTTTGGCTGTTTAAGAAATAATTTGATCAGTTTATCAGTTATTGAGATCTGATACTTTTAAAAATGTTGTTTGCGTGTGTATATACAAAACATTAATGAAAACTTTCGAGAAATATCGTATAATCATAAATTTCGAAATCCTTAGTTTCACATTTTGATACATTATTACAAGGCAATCATGATGTTCAATTCTCAACTTTGATTTTGTCATTCATCACAGTTAAAACTCCTTCAAAATTGATACAGATTTTGAGAAAACTATTGTAAATATTAAAAACACCTCGTTAAAAGAAAACTGCTAAATGCTATGTATTTATTTTCTGGGCAATTTAAGTAAAATAGGAAACAAAAAAGTCTTAAAATAAATATAGGATAATCTAATGTGTAATACTCTCATGTCCATATAAATTAAGGATAATGAAGTTCAGGCAAAGAAAGAGACAGAAGAGAAACAAATTTGACTTATTTGTAAAGTCTATTTATTAAACAAAAGGTAAAGATAAAAAAAGATGCTATATGTTTGACATAATTAATAAAAATTGCGATTTTTACTCCCTGGAGCAAATTTGAAAAAAGAACCTATTTACAAAAAACAGTTTAACATGGTTAGTATGATGGTTAACACGGATTATGTCTCCCAGACGATGCAATACATTCCTTACAACGCCTACGCATGCTGAGTATCAAATTATCAATCTGATCTTGGGGAATATTACACCACTCATCAATCAATGCCCTCCGAAGTTCCGGTAGACAGGTGGGAGGGGGTTGACGGGCTGCAATTCTTTAGCCAAGCATATCCCACACATGCTCTATTGGATCCGCATGCTCGTGAGTATGCTGGCCAATCCATACGGGTGATATCCTCCGATTGCAGGCATTCGTCTACAATGTTTGCACGGTGAGGACGGGCGTTGTCATCCATAAACAGAAACTCAGCACCCATGGCACCCCGAAACAAACGTACATGTTTTTCCAGAATGACATCCCGATAGATATGGCCTGTCATCGTTACACTCTGAACATGCAGGTCAGTTCTGGAACCAAGAATAATTCCTCCCCAAACGAGCCATCCTGCACCACCGTAACGGTGTCGTTTAATGGTGTTCTCTTGGTGGTAACGGGTACCTGGCGCTCTCCATATGAAAGTCCAGGGAAAATCAGACTGCAAACTAAACCTGGACTCGTCGGAAAACATCACACAAGACCACTGTTGCGGTGTCTACAATGCATGCTCTCTACTCCAGGTTAATCGCAGGCGGCAGTGAGTTGCGGTAAGGGGAACACATCTGACAGGCCTACGAGCATATAGACCAATTTGTCGTAAGCGTCTGTACACGGCCTGCCTTGAAACTGTCTTACCGGTAGCTGAAGAGAGCTGACGGGACAGGTGTGATGCTGTGCTGCGTCTGTTTCTTTTGGCAGTAACTGCCAAATACCGGTCCTCATTCGGTATTGTAACTCGGGGGCGACCTGTGCTGTAACATTTACTCACATTACCATCATCTTGGAATCGTTGCCAAAGCCTGAAGATGACACTCTGGACTATTCCAAGTTCCAGCTGGGTACGTCCACATTCCAGTCGTCCGATATTTCTACCACGTAAAAATCACCCAAATGATTCTTTTGTGCCATAACTATGAGGTTATTGCACTGAAAGGCTTTTAAAGTGATTGTAAACAATTTTACTTCTTTGCCTCCATTCCTTATATACCCCTCTCTTACACTCTCGTCATTGTGACGTACTATCCGCGCCATCGGGTGGTTTCCTGTAATTTGCATATTCTTCTTCAAGATGTGTGTGATAATTCTACAGGGGAAAATTTTATTTTAGAGTTCAATTTCTGTGTGATTCTGAATTATCCTTAATTTATGGACATGAGTGTAGTATGCGGTAGGATAGTATTTGGCTACAAAAGGATTAGCATTTAGACGTACCGAGGAAGTTTTGTTTCTCCTCATAATGGTAATTTTATGGGTACCCTTGAACTGCTAGCACAGAGTTCGACCCATTCGCTTGTGAACATATTGAACAGTGAGAATTACGACCAAAATCGTTAATATCGTACTTATCAAAAACAATATATTAGGAAATAATCGAGATCATGGTCAAGCAAATCATTAAAACAATTACAACTGAAATAAATAACGTTGACACAATGTACTATTCTATTGTGATGGACTCAACACCAAATTGGTCCCACAGTGACCAATTTGCTATTATACTACGATATTTTTTCCGAGAAAAGTGTATGAAAGATGTGTTTCATTAATAAAGGTTAGTAGTCACACTGGATTATATTTATTTAATTCTCTACAAGAATTTTTAGAAACAAATATTCTGCTATTGTATAACTGTAGGGGACAGAGACATCTGACAACGCTGCCAATATGTCCTGTCGATATAATGGTGTGCAAGCTCTTTTTAAAAGAAAAAAAATTCACTAATTATGTGCTGTGTGCTGTACATTCTCTTTGTCTGATTGTTGCAGAATCAGTTAAGGTTATATTTGAAATAGTGAACTTCTTTGTTTTAGTGCAACAAATATATTATGTTTTCTTTCCTGCTTCGACCCGTAGGTGGGAACTTAGTCAAGCAGTAAAGTTTTTTTATAAATTAACAAAACTCGAAATTGCCATTTTAATTATATTTTAGGAAGAAATTTTTGAAAGATTTAATTTTCAGTTAATAAAAAATTACAAACTCCTGGTTTGGACATCTGTGAAGAAAATAATGGCTGTGGTAGCCTAGTGGTCAAGGTATCGGATCGTGGCCAATACCCTTAAGACCAATACCCTAAAGACCCGCCGTGTAGGGGGCGATGCACATTAAATCCGTCCAGTGCTCAAACGTCCTCCCATTGGTGTGGTGTGATAGTTAGGAGAGGGGGTGCTAGCTGAGGTGTCATCCTCGTCACTTAACCATGGTTCAAAATTACGAAGTATGTCACCAAAAGCCCTCGTGTAGCTGAATAGAGCGGCGTTAATATTCACTCACTGTGAAGGAAATAAGTTAATTGTAGGCCATTTAAAACGTTTACAAGCAATGTACATGAATCAGATAAAAAACTAAAAGAGTATCAAGAGAAGAGAGAGACGCAGCCAAAAAATTAACTCCTAGTGTAGAAATAGAATATAATGATGTGAAGAAGAGACTGGTTATTTCAAAATTTGCAGATAAATCGACAGAATAAGCTGTGTATGGGACAGAAAAATTTAAAAGGGACACGCTTATTGTTACGTTAGATAAGCTAATCCTTTATTTAAATAGAAGTCAAGTATATGCAGAATATATAGTAAGAAATTTAAATTTTTGATGAATTTTCAAGATCAAAGTAAGGAAGACGTCCACCTGAAGAGTGTACGCGCTATAATTGATTACTATTCAGATGACGTAGACCAACATTTAGTAAATGATGGTGTTCAACTCAAAACTTATCTAAAACAAAAACTTTGCTATCCTATACTCTTAGTGATATGTTAAATTTAATTTTTGTAAAGAAACTTGTTGACGTCTTTCCAAATTTGTTACCATTTTAAAGATTTTTATAATGCTCCCTATTACTAGTGAAGCGGAGCGTGCATTCTCTAAAAAAAATGTCCTATTTAGAAATATAGGACAACAATGATAAATACTAAACTTACTTATTTATCACTTCTTTCTATTAATACTGATCTCCCTAAAGACTTAAAATGTGATACGCAAATAAAAGAATTTGTGGCACAAAAGTGTAGAAAAGTTTTTTTTGTAAATTATGTTATTGTTTATAACGTATTTAAATAGTTTGAAATAAAAAAAAACAAGTTTCGTATATTTTAAATTCCTCTCTCCCCCCCAAAAAATGTTTCTTAGGAAAATGGCAAAATTTTTAATTGCTTAGATATTTTTAGCCGAGGGCCCCCAAAGGTCATGGTCCGGCCCTGATTACATATAAAGTGAGAAAAAGCAAGCACCACACACACATATACTAATTTTGTGAGTTTTGACTGATAAAAAGAATTTTTATCCAGTTTTGAGTGAAAAGCGTTTTCACAGTCGAGCTTTGAAATCTGTGTTGTAAAGAGACTTGTGCATCGGACTGTGATAAGCACAAGTCTGTGTTGATTTTGTTGAAATGAGTTCCCACAGTCATTTTGATAATGATTTGAGATGGGAATCCGTTGGGTTGATTGAGGGTGAGGTGCCTCAAGCAGAAGTAGCCCGAGAGAGAGAGAGAGAGAGAGAGAAACCTAATTCTTTCTCGAAAGGCAATATATCCAGACTGTTAAAACAATTTCAAACGAAGGATACTGTTATTAGAAGACTTGGTCAAGGTCGACCAAAAGATACAACACCTACGGGAGATTAATATTTGACAATAAATGCACATCATCACAGATACATGACGGGTTACGAGCTTGCTAAGGACTTTGCTGCTGCCACTGGAAAGACAATTTATAGGCAAACTATTTACAGACGCTTATAACTGAAAATACCCTTTATGCTCGACTGCCAGTTGCATGTGTCCCTCTTAACTCATCACAGAAAAGAGCTTGTCTTTTATGGAGGCAAAAATATGCGTCTTGTGCAAATCAAGAGTGGGGCCGTTTAGTTTTCAATGGTAAGTCTTGCTTCAGTACAAATAATGATTATCGTCGAGTTTTCATTTAGAGAGAGCCTGGGACTCGCTACCATCTCTCTAACATAAGAGATACTGATTGATTTGGCAGGTGTGGAATTCTTGTTTGGGAAGGCATTATGTTAGACGCGGCCGTACACGTCTACACATTGTAACGGATCTATTCGTGCTCCTATTACTAATCCTCTTGGTGAAATTCTATTAATTTAAATAATGTTCAATTGAAAAGTTTCTCCCGAAGAAGAAGATACTATCTATGTAAATCATGTCGTACATTTAAGCATTAACTTTTAGGTTCGAGAGCAGAGCGAGGTTAGGAGGTAGATGATAGAAGTTTGAGATTAACGTAAAGTAATTGAAAGCTAGACGAGAGCGACTCGTCGATTGATTAATTAAAGTATAAAATTGATAACTGTTGGTTCAGTCAGTAAGATTAGTTATAATCAAATCGACCAGAAGTCAACTATTTGAGATAGGAGTTACGATTATCACCAAACGCAAGTGATTCAACTTATAATTAAATATTAAATGTCTCATTCTCCTCGTTTTGGCTCTAATACTTTATACATGTGGATTTCCTTCCCTGGGTTTCTTAGACTTATAAGAGGATTAATAAATTCTATTTGTTTTGATTATGGCTGGTGTTCATTTTGACTCCCAATCATTAACGGATTTCAAGGGAAATCCTTTACAACATTCCTGATGTGGGCCCTGTTACTTCACAATGATATATGTTTTGAACCTTATGTGAGCTCCCCATAATATATGCACCCCATATCACAACGCCCTGTTGCATGCCTGCGTGGCGTGCGATAATCAAAGCAAGACCCCATAATGCCGTAGATGTCTGCAGACACGTCTACGGTTCTCGTCTAGACACACTTTGAAAGCAGACTCGTCACTAAAGACTATGCATCCCCTATGAGCTCAATTCCTTTTTTATAGAGCCCGGCACCACTGACGACGATGTACAAGTATACGAGTGTGAGAGGTAACCGGCGTAATGGTCTGCGCGTACGAATGAAACTTCTGCTGGTAGGTCATGGAATGTGTGGAGGGTCGTGTTGGACACATATGTAAAGGCCTCGTGGTGGATAGTTGATAACGACTAATCCAGTGCAGTGACATCTGCTCTTACAATCGCTCTGTCTTCCCACTCAGATGTTATCCTTGATTGACAGATATTCTCCAGACGCTGTTATCTGCCGTTGTAGACCGACTTTTGCTAGCATCATCTAACAGGCGCATCACTTCGACTCAGATGTGGGTGTCCCGTTATTCTTTGATTAGTTCAAACAATCTCTTACAATCCGATCGAACGACCTCTTATAAACTCTTGTATCTGTTCGTAACGTTCACGAATCCTTTGGTGAGACATTACTACAGCTAAGGTAAAATAAGCAACAGATATTTTGACATTCCGATTGAGAATATTTCCTTATATATATATATATCTGCTCTAGGCACAGTTACGCTGCATTGGATCTTCCGATACTCATTTATTGGATACCAAATTTAGTAATTTGCATATTTGGTCAAAATGTCTTTGCATATGAAATTTTATTACGATTGGGTAACTTGTTCTTAGTGAGTCTATTTATTTGTTATAGGGTGTATATATAATTTATATAATTTCTTCGAAACAACTTTTATCTCTTTATCTTGTTAGCTAATATTTGGGCTCTTAAGAAAATGTATGCATTTGGTTAAATTTTCAGTCGTTTGATTTCTGTACAAGCGATAGTGAAGATGCAGCACTCCGAAAGAGTTAGTAGAACGTGATGAAAATTGTTGGATAATTAGAATGTAAAGTAAATAATTTGAATTTCAAACAAATAGTAAGGCAATACAGTCAAAAGAACTTATCTTGAGGTGAAAAGAGAATGCAGATGGTTTCTTGAAACATGGGCAACTCCTATATGCAACTCCTCAGTTCGTCCTTTGAAGGATTAAGCAAAAATGACCATTCCTGTACCTCGATGAATGAAATATCTAGAGATATGGTTGATTAAGAGAGGTGTTTGTCTCTGCTAATAAGTACATTGAGTGGTCGGGCGTTGTCTCGCTGAAAAATAGCATTCTACAATCGCTGAAAAGCAAACGGATGAAACATTTAACCGTCGTGATATTTTTGGGCTTAAGAAAGAACCATTTGATATTGACGATCCGTGATGCTACGTTATTGAGCATTGACTTTCAATAGTTGCAGTAGGATAGAACCTATCTTCTCATCGACTCCACACTTTTATCTGGAGGCTGCTGTCTTTGATTAAAAAGAAGTAAAAGTCATTGCTGAACGCAATATTGTGTCATTCAGTTGTCCAAGCGAATCTGATCTGGCATCATTCTAATTTTCGCAACGGTGCCTATGCGTCAATGGCAATGCGTATAATGGGCGACGCGATCATATTCTACGCTCGACCAATCATTAGGATATCGTTTTTGCTGGTATTGGAAAATCTAATATATTCCTGGAGTAAAAGGCTAGCTATTGTGGGGTGGACACCGCATGCCTTCAGATTTATCCATTAAAGCGTTATGACATCCATCTAGATGCACCAATACCTCTAGAACTATCACCTTTTTCCTGTGCCCTTCGACACTTTCTCAATATCCTTTGAACAATTTGCGATTCAGCTGCGATAAGATGGAAGAATGAGGTATAAATGAAATAACGTTCATGGGTATAAAACGAAACCTTCGTTTGATACCATTATTTGTTAATGTTGTAAAGGGTCATTTGCGTGCCTCTTACTAATCATCTTGTATTAATCTATTACTATAACTCCTCTATTAAATTAAATGTTGTTCAATTGAAAACTTTCTCCCGAAGAAGAAGATGCGGTTTATGTAAATCATATCGTATAATTAAACATTAACTTTAAAGTTCGAAAAAGGAGAGAGAGAGAGGTTAGGAGTGTTAGTTTATGAAAGTTAATGATTAACGTTAAGTAATTAAAAACTGGACGAGAGCGACTCGTCGATTAATATGTAAGATTGATAGTTGACGTTTCAGTCAATAGGATAGTTGAATTAGAGTAAGTGATTCTACTCATATTTTTTTTTAACATTTATAAACCCCGTGTACCACCGAACGTATAACACGGGGGTAAACAACACAGACAGAAGAAAGGATTACAACACATACATCCATGCCTTCGCCTTGATTCGAACCCAGTCCCTGCGGCTTCTACTCATATTTAAGTATTAAATATCTCCTCTACCTGGTTTTTGCTTCAATACTTTAATATAAGTACATTTCCTTAGTCGCCCATCCGGTATGGTGGTTAGCGACACTGACTGCTGTGCCATAGGGCCTGGATTCGATTCCTGGAGAAGGCATGGATATTTGTAAATGTATAATGCCTTCGCGGCATGGGGGTACTCTAAATAGCCGTCGGGCCGCAAGTCTTCTCGTGATGTTGGTGGAAGGGGAAAAGATGTGGGAGGCCCGGACCACTCCAGGGTTTTTTCCCTCAAAATTGGGGTGGAACCGAGCCAAATCGTACTGTCACTGCATGGTGCTCAAAGATACGGCTAACGACAGGCGTACAATCTAGCCCGATGCCATGATGAATTTCGTGGGACTCGATCTGACTACGTCAGACAGGTGGCATTAGTAACAACACAACAACACATTTCCTACCCTGGGTTTGTGAGACTTATTAAAGGATAAATAATTATATTTGTGTTGTGATTACGGCTAGTATTCATTCTAACACCCAATCACTGATGAATGTCAGGGGACATCCGTTACAATGGTGCCTAACTCACCCTAACTCTGAGAGAGGAGTCGGTTCGAATTTTGGAATCTATCAGAACTTTTTTCCGGTCAGGAAAATGTTCTGGAATTAATCGAGAGTATACCAATAACATTAGTAATTACGGAATACCACGAATTTTTCTTGCACTTATTTAAAAGTTCATCTCATATGAAGAGCAAAAAATTGTTCAAGGTAATCGTCTACGCAATCATGACTGGGACAGAGACGGATTTTACCTTTTAGAAAGAGGCGTTAATTAATAACTTTCCCGTGGTCAGAAATAGATGGGAACTCGAAGCGGAATTTTTTTGGATCAAAGCATGATAGGGGGCAAGCACCGTTAGGTTTTGTAAATCAATTGCTAAAATTTAAAATCAACTAAATTTAGCAATGGCGGAGAAATGCGTGATAATTCCTTTAGTAATTCGATTCTCCAACCGGTGATTGATTATGTGGAATAATGAAACCCCACAACGAAGATTCAGCTTATAAATTTGGTAGTGAAGTATGAGGAAAGGTACTATGGTTGGAGTATTAATGTTGGAAAGGCAAGAATGGGATTCTCGAGAAGAAGGTTGCCCGAAAGGCGTATAGATAGAAATTGGCATGATAGGGGACAAATGGATGCAAAAGGTGTAAACGGTGATTCGAATGGTTTGAGGTATTGCAGGGGTGAAGGTAATCGAGGGTCGAGACCAACAGGATCCGAAATGATCGAGGTGACCGTGGATCGATAGTCGGATGTTCGAAATGATTATGTCAAGTGGGGAAATGAGAATCAATGAATTAGAAATGATAGAGGAACTAGAAGGAATTTAAATTATTAAGCGGTCGATATACAAGAGGATCGATCGTAATTTGAGGAAAAAACTCCAATTCAAATCCGAGCTTTAAAGTCCGATACACCTATCGTATGTGCCCATTCTGCTGCACGATACCTTTATCAAAGTATTGTGGGATACAGGGGCAAAAAGGTCTTTCAAAAATATTCAAATCATATTTTTTTCAGAAAGAAGAGACGGTCGGATAAAGTGAAGTAAAAATACTAAAACTTATAGACATAAAACTTTGGTATTTTAAATATAAGAGAAGACGTGAATCGTTTAATAACACGTGTTCATGAAAATGGAAAGAAACATTAAAAAAATTTCAAAAGAATCTAGAATTTTAAACTTGCAATTTAAAAACTGAGAATTTATGCAAAATAATTCAATTAATAATAGTATAGCCTTATATTGTATTAAAATATGTATTTTACAAATCATTAATGAAAATATCTTTATTTGCAATTTTCTCAAAAACGCATTTTTTGGTGATTCCGGTACACTTTCCTCAAACTCTACTTTACTATAGTGCTGATATTTTGTATACTATAAGATCCACAAGTTTTCAACAAAGTGAATGAATTTTTTCAAATAAACGTCCACAATTTTAGATAAAGCACAATTTCTGCGTAACATTTAAAGGAAATTTATATCACTAAATTAAAAAAATTTTAAATTTCAATAAATATATATATTTTAAAATTTCATTTCATTCATTTTATGGATTGTTTTGTTTACAAAAACTCCGTAAAATTTGAAAGCTATACGTATATGCAGTAGATTTTATGCAAAGTGTATCTAAAGTAAGAACATGTTTGAAAATAAAAAAAAATAGTTATGATTAATTATTGCTCTTACAGATTTATTTTTACTTAAAATGAAATTTTTTTTTACATTAACCAAGTACATAAATATACAGATAACTCAGCATAAAAATTTTACTTCCATTGCTTTTGTTGTTGTTGCGAATGCCACCTGTCTGACGTAGTCAGATCGAGGCCCACGAAATTCATCATGACATCGGGCTATATGTACGCCTGTCGTTAGCCGTAGCTTTGAGCACCATGCAGGTGACAGTACGATTTGGCTCGGTTCCACCCCAATTTTGAGGGGGAACACCCTGGGAGTGGTCCGGGGCCTCCCACCTCTCTCCCCCCTTCCACCAAGGAAAAACCATTTAAATTTGGTGCAAAAAGTTCACTTTTCTTTCTCGCAGACGCCCCAGTTACCCTAAACTTATATTACATACAGGGCCGGATCTACGTATGGGCTTAATGGGCTGCAGCCCAGGGCCCCCCGGGTTCTAGGGGCCCCGTTGAAGATAACAAACATAAAGAGATGCTTACAATCAAAATAGTATTAAAATAATAAACCAGTAAATAAATACAATTCAAAATAAAATACCCGAAATACCATACCAAATTTATTTTTATTTTCGAGAGCAAGAGTAATTTTTACTTTTGTTTTCTTCCTCGCTACCACCGAATAAGCGGAAATTTATAATTAATAGGCAGAAGCTCTATCATAGAACGGTGCTGATGAGCATCGATCATTTATACAAACGTTGTGGCATTTTTCTGTAGCCATTTATTTTTGTGCAATTGGTGCAATTAGGTTTTTGGGCCCCAAAACGGATCTTACAAAGGATTGAAAAACCATAACATAACAAAGGCTTTGGCCCCTTAGAACCTTGGGCCTCCGCAATGCTGGGTTGTGGGTGTACG
Source organism: Trichonephila clavata (assembly GCA_019973975.1). NCBI lineage: Eukaryota > Metazoa > Arthropoda > Arachnida > Araneae > Nephilidae > Trichonephila > Trichonephila clavata. The sequence goes on from BMAO01031328.1 coordinate 84,975, forward strand.
TAACGCCACAAGTGAAAAGGAAAGGAGCCTAGCCAAAGAAAAAGGAGAAACACAACAAGCAAATATTAATGCTGAAATATGCAAGATCTCGATGACCAGCAGCCTTCTGAAAAAATATGTTGTTCAGACAGAAGACATCAGTAATGCCCCGTCCGAAAAGTGTTTACAAATTGCTAGGTTTGAGTTTAAAAAATCTGTTGACGTAGGTTCGTGGCCTAAATTGCTAAGTAATAATTTCATTGATTATATCCTTTCACATGTAATGGGTTATTTTCAAAATAAAAATCCAAACAACATATTTTCTATTTCGGTAAGAGAATACAAAGGACAAAAGAGATCATTTTCGCGCTCGCGAATAATCATTTCTTTAAAAGCTTAAAAATGGCCAAGTGCTTGAAAGATCTTGGCTATGTTATTCAACTAATATTGGTAGTGTTTTTGTTCGACCTTCAAACTTTTTTCTAAAAACAAATTCTCAATACACATCCGAATTTTCTGAAAAACAGGTTGATTCATTGATTTTCTAAACGCTCAACAAGTTGCTTAGAAAATCATGAACATTTTATTGAACATATAAATTCAGTGCTAATTTGGTTGACACGGAAAGAAAAGAAATCTATTTTACAGGGGGGGGGATGAATAAGGAAATTCATTTGGGGACGAGATTTTGTTGTATTAGCAGTACCCTTTAGAACAGTGGTCATTTTCAACTTACGGAACTCCTAGAATTTGAAAGTGCTTTCAAGGTACAACAAGAACTAGAAAGAGTTTTCGTAGAGCCCCCTTCCAAACACATACGTCGAAGAATATGTCTTAAAGTTATGTTTTAAGTAGATCAACATGTTACAAGCACTTCATTTAAAAGCAATTAAAAAATATTTGCATTTATTATTAAAAAAAATTCTTATCTAACTTTGTTAATGTAATTTACTTATTAATAATATTAATATATGTTTCAAGTGTCACCATCATGCATTATGATGAGTAACTGGGATGTGTGCTTCCTTTTTGTTTCTTACGAAATCTAGGTCTGTTGAGATTAAGCGCAATTCCATTACTTATTCTGAGTTTAATTTGCTTTTATACTTTGTTTTCGTAGCCACTTACATTGAGAAATATATATTTAACTTAAACACAATGTTCTGAATGGCATTGAAAATGTTTATAGATGTGTGAAAATCGCGTGTATTTTGCACGAGAGAGAATTTGAAACCTAAA
>BMAO01031329.1:0-52103 GCA_019973975.1 Trichonephila clavata
ATTTATAACATCTCTGAGAGCAGCTCTATAACATTAACGCAGAACCGCATAATTTTGAACACGCTACAATATTATCTACCAAAGGAGTACTTTAACTTTGTGAAATAGGCGACATGAATTAATTGCATAAGATTCCACCGACAGCGCATGTAACTGCGAGAGAAATTGAATCCTAAATGCTGTTGACATGGTGCATAAGGTGATTAAGTTATGTAACAGACACGCGCGAATCGATACTGAGCTGATAACTAGCATAGTTTGTATTCCTAGGATTTCCGGGTGGCCTTTATTGAGTGGTTTCTTTCTAGGAACATGAAATATTTCGAAACATTAATTGTTGTGATAAAATATCCTTACCAAGCTAAAGAGAATCTAAGGCTATATGCATAACATTTATAGGAGTTTACAATATATTATACGAATATTTGTGTTAACAACAGCTTGTAATATTGTTGTTTATGACGCAAGACTTTTAAATATTCTTTAAAAATAATACCGAGTACATCAAGTTTTTATCTTACAAAATAATCCATTTTGAAATACCCGTATAATTCGGGAGATACGTTCTAAAAAAATTACTGTATTATGCGGATCCATTTTACATGAAACCAGGAAGTATACCGAAATTGAGGATTAGATACCAAAAAATTGGTTTAAAAACATGCTTTTGTATTCATAATTAAAATATTTATATAAAGATTTTCTTAAGAAATTATGCATATTAATACATGAATTAAAAATGTTTTTTCGCCATCACTAAGAACTGTTAGCCGTCACTATCTTTTAAGATATATTTTTTTATGGTTTCCAGACATAGCTTAGGGCTTGTTACAGATTAATTCATAAAAGCATAATTATTTCTTTAAAAAAGGTTGAATACTAACAACCAAAAATTTTTTAATCCTCGTACCTGAGAGAGAGAGAGAAAATTTAAGTTTTAAAATGTACTTAAGTATTTTTAATTCAAAACAGTCTGCAAGAAAATCTGATAGTGCATATACACTAGAATGAAAAATGTCAAATGAGGTGATTTCGAACTTAAAAGCTTTCTTACGCTTAATGAGCTATTGTAGTAATTCAAAATATCTAATTTCAAATTAGACATGGAATTCCAAGAAACTTTGGGATTCTATGAGGTATACCCAGGGGTTCCACGAGTCACAATAAAAAATCGAAGAAAAAATTGTAATCGAAAAGATATATATATATATGTGTGTAAAATGGATTCATGTTATCTATGAAGCTTATATAATTACAAGTATGTAAAGCTGCCATTAAAACTGAAAATTTTATCCATCCATATTATATATAATTTATTTTGTAATTATTTTTTAAACTTTTATTGTAATATAATAAAACAATATAAAAATGTTTATTCTTCATGCGTACTACCAACTAGATTCTGAATATTCTATTGTTTGCCATCCCGGGTTCCATGAAATAATTTTATACTTGTTAGTGCAGTATTTTGCACAACTAAAGGTTTTTCCAATGAAAAACACACCTTTTTACTGTTGAGGGGAAAAAACACCTAAAATAAAGGAAAGGGAACTGCTTATATATACCAATTAATTCGATCTTAAGATTTAAATTAAGCAAGTACAGATCTAGATTTTGGGTAGCAAATTCATACAACAGTATATTTAAGTGAAAAATATTTCTCATGCCATTGGCTACAAAAAAAAACATATATAAGCAAATGAAACACATGGTATTATATATACGTGAAGATAATTTAAAGGGATCTAGACTTCGACGGTCTGTTTAAGGTATCTGTACACCCCCCATCTAAGAAAATTTTTTGAAAAACTGTAATATTTGCTATTACAACATTTTTTACTGATGAAACATAACTTAAAACTATGAAAAATACATTTAATATTTTACTTATAGCACACAAAAAAAATTAGAGAGAAAAACATAATGAAAATTGTAATTAAATTCATTGTTAGAATAACGCACATAACTCAAATAAAAATTTTAAAAAAACTATCACTTTTCTGTAAATTTGATGTTGATCATCATAACATTTTTTAGGGCTGGTACTATTTTCCTAATGATAATCAAATTATTACAATTTTTATCAAGGTTCGAGTAAAAGAACATTGAAAAATCCCTAAAAAATTATTACGAGACATGATATACACCTTAGTTACTAAAAGCATATAAACTCTATAATCATGGAAATGGTAGGGGTTCTTTAAATCTATAAAATAAATGTACTTGTAAAATTTAAACTAATTTGGTTCACAACTTTTTCTGATATTTACGTTGTCAGATGCCAATACGTTAAAAAATGCATTTTGAGATAAATCAGAAATAAACTTTAAACTGCAATTTTTAATATTAAACACAATTAGATATACTTAAAATGCCCCTGATTTATAAAAACACCCTCTTTATACTCTCTAAAACATTGATTTTTTTTCCTGGTTGCTTTTAAAATTTTTCTATGCTGTTTTACATTTGGTGTTGAATGACGTTCTGCATCGTTAATTCTATTAACGTCAAGATGTTTGTACGATTTTAAAGTAAAATAACCAGGAGTTATATTAAGTTTTTTTAAAATGTCAACACAACCGTTGTACCCATCTATAAATTGTATAACAGCACCCAATGCACCAGATTTTAAAGTTTTGAGGCACACGAAAACTTCTTTCGGTACTTTCTGCCATATAATGCCATTAAAACACTCTTTTGAGTTTTACGTTTTGCCACGCAGACATTTAGTTAGTAGTTCTTTGGTACATAATTCTAAATATGTAGGCTTAATCATGTTTAACACTTCATTAGATAAACCTTTATATTTTTCTTTTGGCTTTTGGCCACAAGATAGTGCTCGCTGGTAGTAGCACCAACTATCTTTTCCGATGGGACACTGTCCATGCATGGGTTTCTTGGCACTTGATGAGCAATGAAACAGGGCCACCATAACATTTTGTTGAAGACCGGAGAGGTTTCCAACATTGCTACGAACAGCAATCCCATAATAGTTTTGCAATCGGTCAATAAAAGAGTCGGTGAGTTTGCCTTTACCAGAGAGATTTTTATTTTTCGACTTTAGTTTGCGCAATCTTGCACCTACTCTCTTTTGAACATGACAGATGCATTCATATTTTGCGACACTATCTTTACCATAAGTATCTTTGACACTGATAAGGCCTTTAGAATCCCCGTCACCATAATATTGTGCATATTTAAGGCTTCGCTTCACAATAGAACGTTGGAAGATTCTAGTTGCACCAACAACTTCCATTTTTAACGCAGAACCTTGAAAATTTCTATGGCATACGTGATCTGCTGCAAAAGTTCCCGATTCAATGCTTTTAGGCATTTTAGAAATCTTTCTGCAGATGGGGCAATATGACGACATTATTTCAATGTCCACTACTTTACCAGTGTCAACTGACAAAGCTGCAACACACTAATTCATGGAAGTGTAACCCCTACGCCCCTGCCACATTCCATCAACTGAAACACCACATTCAACTATTTTATTTTTAGAAGGATGTAGCACTAACAATTCAGAAGCTGCTTTTTGCATTGTTAATTCACTAATTTCTGAAATCACAGACATGAGTTTGTTCTCATGATTAGTGTACGTATTTTTACTGAGCTTGGGTAAATTTAACGTACTGCATAATTTAAACCCAGCAGAAAAACCTTTACCAATTTGTCTCATACCATAAAAAAATCTTGTATTTACTTCAGGACAGTTTAAAGTTTTCTTTGAACTAGAAAACCCTGAGTAAAAGTTACAAAGTTTACACCTTATAACAAAATTTGAACACAAACCATATCTTGAATCCTCAGAAAGCAATAAGCCTTCTTCGAAACATCTTGGGCAACAAAGTTGTAAAAAAATATTTAAGAGGACATCAATATCTATAATTCTATTTCCAGTAAATGTTTTATGCTCATACTCTGCCATTTCCTCATCAAAAACAGCAGGCATTTTGATCTTTGAAGAACTGGCGTTGGTGGATGTTGAGCCACAATTTTTGGAATATTTATTAGTAGATCCATTACCACGAAATTGTCGTTTTCTCTTTGTACTAATTCTGCGTTTTAAGTTTCCCATTTTAAATGAAAAAAAATTTAAATTTTCAACAATAAAAAAGGATTTAACAGAAACTTAGAAAGTGCTGTGCGCAATCGTAAGCAAATGTAAACATACAATAATACACTCTCTTTTCCTGCCAGATTCTGGATAAAAATATTAGTAAAAACCTGTTGCCAATTATATTTTTGAAGATTCTGAAAACTCAAATTTATATTTTAAGGTGTATAAATTTTCTACTATTGCCTATTTAAGCAATACTTTGTAAAATAAAAATGTAAACAAACATTTTTTTCAACTTCCGGAATGTAGACTTGTACTTCAGGTTTCAAAAAGTAGATACCGAGTACAATTCAAATTCCCATAACTTAAGTTCTAAATTAGATAGAAACAAAATTTAAGCAACATTTTAAAGAAAACAGTTCACATTTTAAAATAAAATCAAAATTCAAAAATCGTAAATTTCGGCGAAACTGACGTTTTGAAGGTGTGTACGGATACCTTAAAAAACAATACCACATATCCCAGTTCTAAATATAATGCATTGTCAAGTGATACTTAAATCACAGATTAATATTATTATAATGACTAAATTTTATCAAAGTTTCATTACAATTTTTTATAACAAATCCAATATTTTTTTTCTTTACATAAAGAACCTATAATATGTTGATCTACTTTAAATAATACTTTAAGGGGTTCCCCGAAAATAATTTAAAATTCTAAGGGTTAAGTGATTTTAAAAAGTTTTAAGGCCGCTTCTATATAGCATTGTGTTATAGAGGAGTGTTTTGTATTCTCTAACCGTGTTAGAGCGACTTTCGTCGCAAAAGCAACGTGTTATACAATGGTGTCTCCAGTTCTCGAACTGTTTTAGAATGAATCCATGCTATAAAAGTACCATGTTATCTGAAACGGATCCAATTCTTGAACCGTGTTGCAGTGAGTTCGTGCAATAGAAGTGCAGTGTATATGGACGTTACCTGTTGTTCAGCGGTTTTCAAACTGTGGGGAGCACTCCCTTGGGGGCATGATAACCCTACATGGGGGGGGGCACGAACATATCGAAAAGTCGAAAATAAAATATTTAAAATAATTATCAAGTTACTTAAAAGAATCAAAGAAAATACATTCTGACGTGATACAAAATAAAAATACACATTCACACTCATCTATACTCATGTCCATAAATTAAGGCTAATTCAGAATCACACAGAAATTGAATTCTAAAAAAAAAACTTTCACCTGTAGAATTATCACGCATATCTTGAAGAAGAATATGCAAATTACAGGAAACTACCAGATGGCGCGGATAGTACGTCACAATGACGAGAGTGTAAGAGAGGGGTATATAAGGAATGGTGGCAAAGAAGTAAAATTGTTTACAAGCGCTTTAAAAGCCTTTCAGTGCAATAACCGCATAGTTATGGCACAAAGGAAGCATTTGGATGATTTTTTACGTGGTAGAATTATCGGAACACTGGAATGTGGACGTACCCATCTGGAAGTATCCGAGGAACTTGGAATCGCCCAGAGTGTCATCTCCAGGCTTGGCAACGATTCCAAGATGATGGTAATGTGAGTAGATATTACAGCACAGGTCGCCCCCAAGTTACAACGCCGAATGGGGACCGGTATTTGGCAGTTACTGCCAAAAGAAACAGACGGAGCACAGCATCAGACCTGTCTCGTCAGCTCTCTTCAGCTACCGGTACGACAGTTTTAAAGCAGACCGTGTACAGACGCTTAGAGCATATTGGTCTATATGCTCGTAGGCCTGTCAGATGTGTTTCCCTTACCACAACTCACTGTCGCCTGCGATTAACCTGGAGTAGAGAGCATGCATTGTGGACACCGCAACAGTGGTCTTGTGTAATGTTTTCCGACGAGTCCAGGTTTAGTTTGCAGTCTGATTCTCGCCAGACTTTCATATGGAGAGCGCCAGGTACCCGTTACCACCAAGAGAACACCATTAAACAACAGCGTTACGGTGGTGCAGGATGGCTCGTTCGGGGAGGAATTATTCTTGGTTCCAGAACTGACCTGCATGTTCAGAGTGTAACGATGACAGGCCACATCTAACGGGACGTCATTCTGGAACAACATGTACGTTTGTTTTGGGGTGCCATGGGGGCTGAATTTATGTTTATGGATGACGACGCCCGTCCTCACCGTGCAAACATTGTAGACGAATGCCTTCAATCGGAGGATATCACCCTTATGGATTGGCCAGCACACTCGCCGGATTTGAATCCAAAAGAGCATGTGTGGGATATGCTTGGCCGAAGAATTGCAGCCCGTCAACCCCCTCCCACCTGTCTACCGGAACTTCGGAGGGCATTGCTTGATGAGTGGTGTAATATTCCCCAAGATCAGATTGATAATTTGATACTCAGCATGCGTAGGCGTTGTAAGGCTTGTATTGCATCGTCCGGGAGACATACTCCGTATTTACCATCATACTAACCATGTTATACTGTTTTTTGTAAATAGGTTATTTTTTAAAATTTGCTCCAGGGAGTAAAAATCGCAATTTTTATTAATTATGTTAAACATATAGCATCTTTTTTGCTCTTTACCTTTTATTTAATAAATAGACTTTACAAATAAGTCAAATTTGTTTTGCTTCTGTCTCTTTCTTTACCTGAACTTCATTATCCTTAATTTATGGACATGAGTGCAGTATACTTATAAGTATATAATTACTGCATAAGTATTTGATAATTAATTTACCAATACTAAATTAAAAACACATTTAGTTATTACTAGTGACTCCCATGAGCTTGTCATATACAAAACTTAATATTTATCTTGAAAACTTGCACAGTTTATAATTAAAGTCTTTTTGTTGCTTTAGCGTCAAAGAACATTGTTTTGCATTCAATGCATTATATTTTAAGAGAGAGGGGGTGATAAAAATCATGACAGAAAATTGGGTCGTCAATATTCAAAGTTTACAAAGCACTTATGTAGTTCAATTTAACCCAAAGATTATCACATGTTATATATTATCACACTTCACTTTATTTAGTAATTGATACAGATTAAATTTTTGAAATATATCGATTCCGGGAGCTTCAAATTAGTCAGAAGAATTTCAATCGAATTTAGTTGTAGCTTTTGCCTTTATTTATAACAGATATATATATATATATATATATATATAAATAACAATAAAATTATCTAAATAACAATGTTATCCGATTCGAAAAAATATGTCTTAAGATTTTCTGTGTATGTAATTTAACATTTGAAGAGTCTAGCTAATAACGCAGCTTAGCATACAAACAAACGCATATGTAGTTGATTAAAGGCACTGTAACTACAATTAGATTATATTCAACCCGGCACTTCATACGCCATGTCATATCCCCCACCTAACATTTTTCAAGACTCCATCTAAAACGTTTTCGGAAAATGAATAGATTTCGTGTAGCTGACTTTAAAGTTATATCCTTTGAGGGGCCTTAGCTTGTAGGCGGAAATCTAAATGAATTGTTTTGTATACCGCCGCTTCGGTTATGTCATACCCTGCGCGTGAATCGCCGTTACAGTTTTAAATTCATGAGCACGCTTTAAAACCCTTTTTTTACTTAGAATAATAGCGCATTGTTTTAGTTATGATGATAAAATGTGATTTTTAAGTAATTTAATAGATACAGTATTTAATAGATATAGTATAATAGCATTTTCGGATGAAGAAAGACTCTTAGCGAGGAAGATGAGGAAGAATCGAAAGATGAAGAGTATAATAGCCGGCACGGTAGCTCTACTGAAATCTATCCAGATAATTTAACTGAGGGAGCAATTATCGTTTTTGATAAATTGCCACATCATACTCAATGGCTAGAAAATATAATCGTTAGCCTACGATAATATTTTTTGTGTTGTTGAATGTTGCGACAGTAAATGCGCAAATGATTTTTTTAAGTAGTCAGAAACTACCTACTAAACATTGAACCAGACGCTAATTTCTGAAGTATTTTGGATTTCGATTTACAGAAGAATGCAAAAATATAGAAACTAGTAAGCAAAGCTTCTACGAATTTTTTTAAAAAAACAATTAAGATCCATTGAAACCATTGCACTCACTAATGACGAAAACTACGGCATAGTATAAACAATGTACAGAATGCCCTATTAAAAGGAACAAAAAAACTAAATTTACGGGTGAAAAGTGTAGTAAACATATTGTATTTCCTACTTTTATTCCTTTTTCACTTTTGTATGCAAAGTTTATGTTAAAAACAGAATGTAAACATCCTTAGGTGTCATAGACCCTACGCGTGAAGTTACGGTCGTTTTTTCACGCGTGAAATGCTGGTTTAATCGTGTGCCTTTTGTGAAGCTTAATTGGTAAAGTCAAAGCTTAGCAAATAATATTAGTTTAGTTTTTTTTCTATTTTTATATGATATATTATTGATAGGGGTGAGAGTGATATCTAAATCGTTGATAAGATTTACCAATCACAGATTTGTGACTGCATTTCATTTGAGAAAGTACGATCATTTAAATTAATATAAAATATTGAATTTATTAAATTTATAGGGATCACCCAGATTGAAGTGGCATTACAGTCGGATTAAGGTATCCGACTACCCTAAAATTGTGAATTTTGCCAAAAATTGACTATTTTTTTTATGATTTTATCTTATTGGAAATCTTATTAGCTTTATAAAAATACCAAATTTATTATTTTGTTTTCACTAGAACAAAAACCATAAGTGTTTTAATAAGAGCAGATGCCATTTCTTTAAGCAAAATGTCATACCTTAAAACGAGTTTTACTCGAAATGTGTTTTTTTGAAAATGCTCAAATAGGGCCTGCGATTGCTCAAAAAGTTTTGAAAATAATGAACTGAAATTTTTTATGTATGTGTTCTGTATAATAGTATAAGTGCTTTAACCTTCATATTTATTAATCCTATTTTATTACAAAATTTACAGTTCCTTATGTGAATATAATCACTGTTTTTTTAAGCAATTTCATATAATAACTAAGATTAGGGGTGCTCTAGTTTTTGAAAAAATTAAAATATATCTGTTATTGTGAAGGTCACTTTAAAAAAATAACATTGCAACACATCAGAATTGAAAAATTAAAAATTTGTTCATACACTTTTGTACAGAATGGGCCGTGTTCATGTAAATTTTTACCCATTTTTTTCCCCATTTTAGTAATAATAGTTTCTTTTTCTCTTTATTTTAGCATATTTTTCATAAAATGTACTAAACAAATCTAAAAACAACAAAAAGATCCCCATATCTCCATTTTTTCTAAAAAAAAAGTTGTCGCAACCAATTGTATAAATAAATCAATGGTTTAATGCTATTAATATAAATAAGTACACAAAGGAAAAAGTAATACAGACTTAACGGATAGGCTACAAAAAGTCATTTTGTGGATTGAAACAAGTGTCCCATTGGACCCCGACATGATAAATACTCTGGGTGAAGAAGCTGCGGTGTTGGTTGAGGGACCAATTTCAACTGCAGCTTGGACCTCATTATCATCGGGAAATTGACATTCTTTCCGAGCTTTCTGAAGTGGGTAATCACACGGTGAGAGATACGGGCTGTAAGGGGGATGCTCGAGAACCTCCTAGTGGAATTGACGTAACAAGGATTAGCACGGTACAGCGACATGAAGTGAGTATTATCGTGCAACATGACAACCCCACTGGACAGCTTGACCCGTCAGTGGTTCTTGATATTTGTTCGCAACACATGCAATGCTGCGCAGTATATGAAATAGCACTGACAGTCGTATCGTTTGGAGGCATCCATGATGTGAACAATGCCTTTTAACCTATTCCCACTCTATCCCACACGCATCTGGCGGGATCAGACGATATCGCATGCATTCTCAGCACTCTGCGCCATCTCTAGGGAAATGCGCAGTCATCTTTCTCTTCAAATTGCGGAGTTATTACAGCAATGCCACTCTCATTTGGGCGACCCTTAATATAGTTTCCCAAACAATGGGGCGCTCCCCCTTAGGGGGGCATGATAACTCCACGAGGAGGGAGCGATCATATTAAATAGTGGAAAACAAAAGATATTTTTAAAAAAAAAAATATTAATTTACTGAAAGTAAACAAATACACTGCTGGCCACCGTAAATTCAACACCCTGAAGGAAGCACGCAAATAACATGAAATTTACAACATGCATTAGCGAAGGTGAGATATGCAAAGGATTAGAATTTCAGTGCAGACACACATCACGCACGCCTGTGGCGCCACCTCAAAGCGCTATTTAAGGCTTGGAGATTTCGACGATTTCAAGTTCGGCAATAGTGTTTTTCTTGTGGCTTTTTCAAAAAACGATCAGTTATGCCTCGTAGGAAACAGCGATCAGCTTTTGATCAAGTATCCGAGTTCGACAGAGGAAGGATAGGAGAGTGGCCTACCGAGATTGTGGATTATCTTTCAGGGAAATCGGTAGTCGTGTTGGACGAAACCAAACAACTGTAATGCTGATATGTGACCGTTCGATGCAGGAGGGAACGACGGACCGACGTGGTCGATCGCATCCACCTCAGTGCGCCACTTCACGTGAGGACAGACAAATTCTGCGCATGGCAGTGACGGACCGCTCAGTCACATCACGAACCATAGCACAGCACATTGAGTCTGTAACGCATCATTTAGTGTCTCCGCATACCATTCGACGCCATTTACAGCAGATTGGTCTGTCCGCAAGACGTCCATTGCTTGGTCTACCCTTGACGCAGAACCACAGACGTCTCCGCCGCCTATGGTGCGATGACAGAAGGATGTGGGTGACAGAATGGAATGATGCATTTTGACATAACAAAAAAAAGACACATTACACTGATATAATACACTTACAAATGTATCAGTACTGCACAATGTATTTGATAATTAGACTCATGTCCATAAATTAAAGATAATTCGGAATCACACAGAAATTGAACTCTAAAGTAAAATTTTCACCTGTAAATTATCACACACATCTTGAAGAAGAATATGCAAATTACAGGAAACCACCAGATGGCGCCGATAGTATGTAACAATGACGAGAATGTAAGAGAGAGGAATATAAGGAATGGTGGCAAAGTAGTAAAATTGTTCACAAGCGCTTTAAAAGCCTTTCAGTGCAATAACCGCATAGTTATTTCACAAAGGAAGCATTTGGATGATTTTTTACCTGGTAGAATTATCGGACGACTGGAATGTGGACGTACCTAGCTAGAAGTATCAGAGGAACTTGGAATCGCCCAGAGTGTTAACTCCAGGCTTTGGCAACGATTCCAAGATGATGGTAATGTGAGAAGATGTTAAAGCACAGGTCGCCCCCAAGTTACAACGCCGAATGAGGACCTGTATTTGGCAGTTACTGCCCAAAGAAATAGATGGAGCACAGCATCAGACCTATCTCGTCAGCTCTCTTCAGCTACCGGTACGACAGTTTCAAGGCAGACCGTGTACAGACACTTAGGGCACATTGGTCTAGATGCTCGTAGGCCTGTCAGATGTGTTCCCCTTACCGCAACTCACTGTCGCCTGCGATTAACCTGGAGTAGAGAGCATGCAATGTAGACACCACAACAGTGGTCTTGTGTGATGTTTTCCGACGAGTCCAGGTTTAGTTAGCAGTCTGATTCTCGCCGGACTTTCATATGGAGAGCGCCAGGTACCCGTTACCACCAAGAGAACACCATTAAACGACACCGTTACGGTGGTGCAGAATGGCTCGTTTGGGGAGGAATTATTATTGGTTCCAGAACTGACCTGCATGTTCAGAGTGTAACGATGACGGGCCACATCTAACGGGACGTCATTCTGGAACAACATGTATGTTTATTTCGGGGTGCCATGGGTGTTGAATTTCTGTTTATGGATGACGACGCCCGTCCTCACCGTGCAAACATTGTATACGAATGCCTTAAATTGGAGGATATCACCCTTATGGATTGGCCAGCATACTCACCGGACTTGAATCCAATAGACCATGTGTGGGATATGCTTGGCCGACGAATTACAGCCCGTAAACCCCCTCCCACCTTTCTACCGGAACTTCGGAGGGCATTGCTTGATGAGTGGTGTAATATTCCTCAAGATCAGATTGATAATTTGATACTCAGCATGCGTAGGCGTTGTAAGGCTTGTAATGCATCGTCCGGGAGACATACTCCGTATTTATCATCATACTAACCATGTTATACTGTTTTTTGTAAATAGGTTATTTTTTAAAATTTGCTCCAGGGAGTAAAAATCGCAATTTTTATTAATTATGTCAAACATATAGATATCATCTTTTTTGCTCGTTACCTTTTGTTTAATAAATAGACTTTACAAATAAGTCAAATTTGTTTTGCTTCTGTCTCTTTCTTTGCCTGAAATTCATTATCCTTAATTTATATATGGACATGAGTGTATTTTAACAATACTAAATTAAGAACAAGTTTATTAATTACCAGTGAGCCTATGGGCTTGAAATATATAAGATTATATATATATATATATACAAAAATCAGCACTCTTATCTAGATCATGTGTACGGTTTATAATTAATCCCTTAATTCTCGATTAAAAGTCACGTGGTTCGCTCCCCAATGCCGCCGTTTTCACGTAAGAGCACGAATGTGATGTATTAGGGGAAGAGAAAGGAAAGGAATATATATATTTAAGCAAGTCCTCTGAAATTAATAAATTGTTCGCTAACACTGTGAAGGGGGGGGGGTCCTTTTATTGCAATTCAAAGCCTTCGAAATGATTTTATAGATAGCAGTGCGCAGAAAAGACCGTACTTCGGAAAGACGTATATATACGTCTGAGGCGATTAACGCTTTGGATGAGCGAGGCGCTTATATATGTCAGTGGCACTTAAGAGGTTAAAGTCGTATTGTAGCTTCAGCGTCAAACTATAGTATTATTGAATTCAATGTAGTGTTATTGAATAGGGGGGAAGGGGGCATGATGAAAATTATGATTTAATTTTGGGTCGCAAATATTGAAAGTTTGAGAAGCACTGCCTTATAATAATGTCTATTCCAAAAATTTTAGACTTACTCAGTACTTAGTACTTCTGGAAATAATCCACGAAAATGTTTCAACAATACATCTTTGTAGAGCTTTAGCTTTATATTAATCGCAGTTATAAAGTTGTTTCTATCGAGCACAGATTCCATTAAGTGAACATCATACAGATGATTAAATAGATTTGAAATCTATCGGATATATAAGTCCACACGTTGGGGTGGAGAGTGGATTGTGCGTGTGTGTGTGTGACAATTGAGGTGTCAACCTCGTCTTCGGACTTTGGTTCAAAACTATAAGGCGTGTGGTTTGTGGTAAGAAAATCTTGTTTTGGTGTTAAATAAGTAGACAAACTGTTTTAAACAAACAAACAGTGAGCAACATTATTTTAATATAATTTATAAAAAGCTATGTATTAGAGTACAAAGTAATTTTCGGTAAATGTATTTATTAAATAAATTTTTTTTTAATGTTTTAAGAGGAAAATGGATTAAAAATTACTTGAAGACTAAATAAAATGAACATGATTATTGAAAGCAGATAAACTTAAGTGAAACATTTTTTTTAATTACTTTATTTTCCTAGTAATACGTGTTAATCTGAGAAAACCGTGCGAAAATTCCCCCCAAAAATAAGTGAATTTAAACTTTCATTTGTTGGTTGAAAAAAAAATCTCTTTTAATTTTCAAAAAAGCTATCATTTTAAGTATAAAAATATTTTTAAATTAAAAATCCTTATTTGATTTCAATACTACGATAAATATCTGTTTTATCCTGGTTTTTTCGTAATAATTTCAAATTACGTCTAACCAGTAACTTTTTTAATACATAATCAAAAACTGTCAAATAAATAAATGCAAAGCTTTTTACTCTATTGGAATATTTTTCACATTTCAAAACGAATATTTTAACTGTCACAATGATTCGGAGGAACATTAAATATATATGTGGTTCAGACGTCATGAAAGGTAAAGCTGCCGTTGCCATGGTAACGGGCCTGTAAAGGTTTGCTTCTTTTCTTAAGAGACTATTGCCCTTGAAATACCTGAAATTCGTAAATGGAAGTTTCGCAAAGGAAAACGGCAAGAAAAGAATTCTTTGGAGAAGGAAAGAAATTAGTACAAATAGGTTCTGAAGAAAATTCTGACGAATATTTGAAGTGAAATGAAAAACTTATTTTTTGCATGCAATTACATTCTTTCTTTTGTGAGGAATTAATTCTGAACAATGATTTATAATGGAATAAGCAATTATAGAATATTGTTGAGTTAAACATTTTATTGCTCTTAAATATATATATATATATATATATGTATTCAAAATAAATTTCGAGTACAGATGTAAAATATTTCATTAATAGTTCAAATAATAAATAAAAAAATAAAGGCTAAGAACTGTTAGTTCCAAAATTTTCTAGAGCATTTCAAAAACTATATAACATCCTTAATTTTTCTTTCATGTAACACTTACCTGTAAGCAATTTAAACTATATTTTAAAGGAAAACGTTACATATATATATACAGTGGACCAAAAAAAGTGTTCGTACACTTGCAATTTCCTAAAAAATGTAATATTTTCGACTAATAAAAATTAAAATAGTGGAATTGAAATTTTTTTTATGGTATCTGCAACTTATTCTTAATGGAATGATATAATTAATTTTGTAAAAATAGTAAAACTATTATTTTTAAAAATTAATAATCAAAAAGCCACTGAAAACTAACGCCACAAAAGTCTTCGTACACTTGACAAAAATCTCATCATAGCCTTACATATTGTATTTCTTTCTTAATATAGTACTTAGTAAGATATCTTTCAGTGTCCACAACAACTTTTAAACGTCTTTTTATAGATTTAATCAGTTTTTTCTAATTTCTGCTCGATTTTCCTCCATGCTTCTGTGATTATTGTTTTCACTTCTCATTATGTGTTTATGTATGTCATGTTTTCTTTTTTTTAAAATCAAATTCTCACCAAATATATTCTAATGGTTTGATATATTCTACTTATTGAGGAGGTGCTTTCAGAATTTTGGGACCGTTATAGAGACACCAGCAGCGTACATTGAGAGTAGTGCGCTTAGCGTCATTATCTTGTTAAAAAATGTTGGGAGGATAATTTAAAATTTCTTTTTAAAATATTTAAATCGAGCTCATGATTCACAATACATTAAAAAATACAAAATTACATAATTTTGAGGCTTATTTATACCACCACACATGAACACTTCCACCTCCATGTTTCATTGATCCAACTAAATTCTAGGAATTAAGTTTCAGAAAATTCAAAATTGACAGCAAAATGATTAGGATGACAAAAAATTCAACCTTTTTTTCTGATTAGCTTATAATAGTTTGTAAATTAAAAAATGAGGAATTTATTCTCATGAATTTATGTGGTATAAGAACTCCTCCACCTCCATGCCTCAGTAATTGCTAACTTCAGATGTATTGAGAATCATGAACTCAATTTTAGTATTTTAAAGAGAAATTTTAAATTATCCTCCCAACAATTGGATATTGGAGACGACTTCATTTTTTAACTGGATAATGACGCCAAGCGCACTGCTCTCAATGTACGCTGCTGGTCTCTATAACTGTGCCAAATTTCTGAAAGCACCTTTTCAATCAGTTTATTTAGTCAAGTAGAATATATTTGGTGAGAATTGGATTTAGAAAAAAATATATATAATGCATACACATAATGAGAAGTAAAAACAATAATCCCAGAAACATAGAGGAAAATTGGCAGAAATTACAAAAAACTGATTAAATCTATACCAAGACGTATAAAAGTGGTTGTAGACACCAAAAGATATCCTACTAAGTACTATATTAAGAAAGAAATACAATATGTAAGGCTATGATGAGATTTTTGTCAAGTGTACGAAGACTTTTGTGGCGTAATTTTTCAATGGCATTTTGATCATTAAATTTTAAAAATAATAGTTTTACTATTTTTAAGGCGATATAGTACCCTAAAAATCATTAAACTGTCGAAAAAAATTTTATTGGCTTATTTGATACCCCGAATCTGTGTAAATATTCCTGAAAAATTTCAAAGCTTTACCTGCATCTTTCATTAAGTAATGGAGCAATGTTTGAGTCTAAACAGCAACTACCACGCCTACATTTCGGATTATCTGCTAGAAAAGAGCCTGATAAAAATGAATTAATTATATTTTTCTAATGCGTATGAATGACATTGACATTATATATGCAGTAATAAATCATTTTAAGAAAGAATTGTGCAATTCATGCAAAAATTCTAGTTTGTGAATTATTTACTGAAGATCAAATGGATTTGTTTAAGATTTAAAAGTTGTGCGTGCTTTTTATGATATTATTATGAATGAAATTAAAACTTCAAAATGGATGCTCCCTAAGCTCTAATACTAAATCTCATTTCGATAACTCAGATAATTAAAAATCTAACTCGCAAAAATAGAAAAACTCTCCCATTTTTATATATTTAGTTTTTGGTGATATATATCCCATGTGTGTGAAATTCAACACTTTTATTATTAAAATATTTTAAGATATTTATTTAAGCAAATGCACATATACAGTTCTTAGATTTTGATGTATTTTACCTATAAATTACTATTTGATTTTGCTTTTATTCGTGTACAATGTTTAACATGCGTAGGCTTTTAAAATCATGGGAATAAAAAATAAAGGCATAAACATCTTTTGTATATGTTGTGCATTAGCTCTGAGAATGTTATTAGCTCTGAAGTGTGTGTATATATTTATTTTTATAATTATTAAGATAAAGCGTTATGTGTTTGTGTGTGTGAAATATTGATCTTTCATTCGTTTTTTTCTATATATTCATTATGGCAGTATACTGTTTAATTGTTCTACATTTGTGCATTTTTTATGGTCAGTAGTTTTAAATAAGCTAGTTAACATTTCATAAAAGTTTCAGACTATTCAATGCATATTATATCATGCTATTCATGGAATGAAAACTTCAAACTCATATTTCTCCATGTTGAATTTTTGTACACATACTGTTATTCAAAACCCTTTTTTGATAATTGAAGTATGGGTTTGAAATTTTTTATACATGTTCTTAAATGTATGCTTTGTAAAATTGTGTGTGGAATTAGCTCTAACATGTTTAGTTATTTTTCTAAAAAATTTCAAAATTTAAAATTAATGTTTTTTGGGGAATTTTTGGAAGTTTAACTATAAAAAATTATTAAAAAATTAAAGAGCAGCAGCAAAAAAAAAAACTCATGCATAGGTTTATGTAGTATACTATAAGGTACTTGGAAAAAGGTTTTTGAAAGAAAAGAGACACATTTAAAAAAGTCTTAGGGATTTAAAAAATGCTTAAAAAAGTTAAAAAAATTTAGATTTTACAAACATTTTGCAACAAATTAAAAAAATTTTGAATGGAATTATTATTAAATATTAACCTTTATAAAATACAATTAAAAACCAAATATCAAATATTGAAAATAAAGAAAATTGTGAAGATGGTACCATATCGCCTTAAAAAATTAATTATGTCATTCCATCAAAAACAAGGTGCAAATATCATGAAAAAATTACAATTATAATGTATTAATTTTTATTAGTGGAAAATATTAAATTTATAGGAAATTGCAAGTGTACGAACACTTTTGTGGTTCACTGTATGTATATATAAACAATGTAAATTTATGACCGAATACTAGAGATATCAGATGCTGATGGCATGAGTACTAATTTGTATGTGACATATGTTAAAAGAAAAAATATATATATGATAGCTAATTTAAATCTTTAATTTTTTCCCATTAATTTTTCATTTAAGTTTGACTTTTTAGGACATTTCTAAATTAACATAATTTCTTTTTCTTGAATCATATCTTTGAAAAAAGAAAAAAATTCTGTAAATATTACATTTGAATGTAAGACTTCGAAATTTTGTGTTGCATAAAAGAATATAAAAAATAAATTAAGCATTTTAAAATTTCAAAAATAGAACCTCTTAAAATTTTAAAGTGCAGCAATTTATTTTATTCTTTAATCTAAACGGAATTATTAAAAATTCGAAAAAAAAATATTACGTATACTTTTTAAATGGAATTGATATAATGGAGGATAAATAAGATTTGTTTGCAGTGAGTAAATATTAACATCGCACTGTTCAGCTATATACGAGGGATTTTTGTGACAGACCTCGTAATTTTGAACAATGGTCAAGGAACGAGGACGACACCTGAACTGGCACCCCCTCTCCTAACTACCACACCACACGAACGGGTAGATTTTCTTACACGTACTTGAAACATCCAACACACTTGCTCATGTTTAATTATTTGTTAACCATTCCGCAAAAAGTATTTTATTACTGTTAAAAATGAATTACATATCACTAAAATGATTCATAAAATGCCGCATAGAACCAAACTATTTCAAACGGATTCAAGAATTAAATATTGTGTTAATCACACACACACATATTTTATGCAATAATGTGTTAATAAATATGGTGTAAAATAAGTTATAAATAACTATTCAACTTCAGTTAATATCTTATTTTCTTCAAAATTGCGATAAAATAATACTTCCTAAAAGATTCTAAAATGCAGACAACTCATTAAAGAACATAAACATGATTAAAAACATTTAAGAATCCTTTGAAATCATTTTACAGCAACACCTCTTATAAAACTGAAAAAAAATTATAATATTAGAACAATGATGTTACAGAATAGAAGATATTGATAAATGCAAAAAAATTATTGAATCTATAAATAATTTTAAGAAGCACGATTTATTGTATTAAAAATACAATAACTGCGATGTATTATTTACTAGTTGACGTTAATGCAAAATAGTTTCTAAGTATCCATTAGAAGATATTTCAATCAACTATGTAAAAATATTTTTAAAAATTTTGTATTTATATTAAAAAACATAATACTAAATAGTCTAACACACCTACCCTTTAAAAAAAGAAATTAGCAGAATTTTCAACTGAATTAAAAATCAATACAGAAAAATTATATCTCAATATAATGTAAATTTACACAAAAGTATGTTAGACTTTCTAGAGGACGTTCTTTCAAAACATTTTCTTTCTTTTTGGTACTTGAATATAGTTTCTTTGACTCAATTTTCTTACTACTTGTCCAGTCATAAATAAATAAAATCTCATGAATTCTATCTTCTTACACTGTTGGTTACGGAATTCTTCTTTGAAGGAAAAAAAAGAGTTCTTTATTTTTTCTAGCTATTCTCCTAAAGAAATAAAATGTATGTTAGAATGCTCACAAGGAAAATAAAATAAACAAAACAAGATATAACTGCTTTAAGCTACTCATAAATTTGAAATAAGAATCGAAATCTAAGGAAAAATCACATAACCACTTCTCTATCCTCAATTTTATTCTATAGAAAGAACAGCCTTGAATGGAAAGCTACAGAAAGTTCAGAAACTCTATTTTAAAAAAAAACATATCCAATTTCTTTTTTAGCTTTCAATTTGGAGCGAGGAGGTCAGGGGCCTTAAAGTTTCTTCTTGATCTTAGTTGAAAAATTTTGATTTGGGAGAGATCTTAAGACTGTGCTTCTCAAACTTCCAGTATTTGCGACCCAATATTCAATCAGAATTTTCATGGCACCCCCCTCCAAACAATAAAATTGTATTGAATTAAATAATACTATACTTTGATGCTAAAGCTACAACAAGACTTAAACAATTTAAGGGCATATATAAACGTCTCGCTCTGCCAAAATATTATTCCCTTGCCCGTATAAATACGTCTTTCCGAAGTAAATTCTTTTCTGTGCACTGCTATTCATAAAATTATTCCGGAGGCAATGGAATGCAATAAAAGAGACTTTACAGTGTTTGCGAAGATTTACTTATTTCAAAGGAGATTTTCTTATTTATTCTTTAGAAAACGGTAGCATTGGGGAGCGAATTGCATGATTTTTAATCGATAGTCAAGGGATTAATTATAAACCGTTCAAATTATCGAGATAAGTGTTAATTTTTGTAAATAATTTTATATATGACAAGATAATGGGGTCACTGGTAATTATTAAACTTGTTCTTAACTTAGTATTGCTAAATTGATTATCAAAGACATTATGCAGTACTAGTGCATTTATAAGTGTATTACATCGGTGTAAATGCGTATTTTATTTTTCATTATGTCAGAATGTATTTCATTTGTTCATTTCAGTAAATTATTAGTTTTCCTAAATTATCTTTAGCTTTCTACTTTTCAATATGCTCGCACCTCTCTCGAAAAAATTATCACGCCCCCCACAGTTTGAGAAACGCCGAGCTGGGACTTGAGGGGGCGTACTGTATATAGTATAATTATAAATAAATTAAAAATAGTTAGAACCCTTATTATTTTATATATAATTCAAAATATAAATTCCTTACATAACTTTCACCTTCCATAGAATTTTTATTATGATAAAAACTTATAAGACGGTTATAGGAAAAACTAATTAAGGAAATTAAAGAAAAAATGGAAAAATGGAACATAATTATGGAAATTATTCCAATTAAATGAATAAATGTACCGGAAAATATATTTCAAATATTAAATTCCTTTCAGGTGCCTGGAGTTATATATAAAATATCTAATTATTCTAATAACATTTAAGTAAATTTAATTAATTTGTTTTTTGATTAAAAAGAAATATAAATATTGGATGATGAATAGAGAAAAAAAATTCTTAATTATGAACTCGCACTTTTAGATATAAGATAACGAGAAAAGTTCTATTAACTTTAAAATGACTTAACTGAAATTAAACTGTAGAAGCGAAAAGTAATTTTAATGAGACTTTTTTGAATAAATGTCAGACATCAGAACATTTATGTGCAAGATAATTTTTTTTTTTATTCTTTCGGAAAGTTTGTGTGATTTTTTTTATTATTTTGCACATATTTTAAGTTAAAAGAAAAGTTTTAAAAAATTTTTTCAAAAGGGAAAAAAATATTAAAAATCGTCTGACTGACTTTATATGTTCTTTAAAGCTTTTATTATCTTTGAAATGGAAATTGATCTCAATTAACACGTGGATTTTAAATTTCATTTTTTTATTTTTATATTTTTCTTAATTTTTAAGGTTATTTCCTTTTATTTCTAAGTCCTTTTTTATTTAAAAAAAAACCACCCTTTTTTCAGTGTTATGATAATTTTCAGTATCCAGATTTTTTTTCGTTTTCAGTCAGTTTGGGTTTTGAGTTATACAATTACACGTAATATTTTTGCATAAAAATTTAATTATTATTTAAAAATATTATTAGTTTAGCGGAGAAAGTTAGATTTTTTGCATCAAAAGCATAAGGTCGAATATGTAAAGAATAAAATATTTAACGAGATATATTAACCGGATTAAATAGCATACGAATATTAAGACATCAAAATATGAAACACTGGAGTAAAAATGTTTTTAACAAGTACTTATTTTACCCTAAACACTAATAAATCTAATTTTTTTCTTTCTTTTGAAAATATTTGTGTGTGTGTGGTTTTTTTGTAAATCGTGAGTTAAGCACTGTTTCATAGCCAGTTCATTTACATCAATTCCTTATAATATCAATGTAATTTATGTCTGCGATAAAAAAATGAAAGAAGTTGTATATTTTAAGGAACTTAATATTACATAACATGCAGTAGATAATTTTTGTAGCTTTCTTTTCTAATTATAATGATGCATATTCAGATTTACGCATTATTCTAACTATAAAAATAGAATTCAATTTTTATTAAATGAATAAAAAGAAACACGAAGGAAAAATCTTATAGAGAAAAAAATACTTAATGCTAAACATGATTTTAAATTAAAGGGTTGCAGAGAAAAAGGAATAAATCCTTTTAACCCTTTAAGCGGTCATTCTGTTTGCCCAAAATATTCCAAAAAAGGGCACATTTTTTATTGCATAGAACTAAGCTTAACATCAAATGTGAAAAGGGAAGAATTTTATTTTAATTTACAATTTTAAAGTTTTCACATTGTTTTTATTTTATAATTTTGAAACCCAAAAATCCCTAAATGTTTGCTTTTTATAAGTACACTCTGCATGCCATGAAGAATGTTTCACATATCTTAAAAGAATGTCAGAGTTACAAAAAAATTCATGTTCGTACTTTTTTTCAGACGGTTGAGAGTTTTATTAGTGTACATATATTTACATGCGCACACAATTTGAAATAATATAATACTAAGTATTACATTAAAATGGAGACAGAGATAATATCGGCTTTTTTGGATTCTCTTGTCATTTTCATTTCTTCTCAAGCAATTACATTGCCTTGTCAATAAATCCCTGTTCTTTATCAAATATTTTCGAGAATCTAAATGTCTGCTTTCTCAATAAAAAATTGCCTATATAACAAAAAAAAATCTCGAATGAGAAGTTGTTATTTTTCAATAACATGAAAAAATTACATTTCTTAAAAACACACTAGCAGTAATAATCTCACTTTAAGAATTAAAAATATGTTCAAATCAAATATAGAAAGATGAAAATATCAGTGCCCGTGCAGTATATATAATATATATACACATATATATATATATATATATAGTTTTAAATTAATACATTGTGTATTTAGTTATAATAGTTAAATTTCTCTTCATATTCCTTAGTTTCCCTACAGCCCAGAGTATTGGCAAATACAGGTGAAGTTTATCTGGCGGCAAAACTTTGTTTAAACCTGCAATCCTAGTTCCTAAGGCCAGAAGCTTGCTATAGTAATAATGTAGCTAATATAATTTTACTAACTTGACTAGTTATCTAGGTTTTATAACTATTTTATATATATTTATGAATTATATATATATATTGAAAATGAAGAAAAAGGATAAAATGATACGAAGCTTCGTTTTTATATGACGAAACATAAAACATTTCAAACACGGGCTGTAGTTAATATAATTCGCGCAGGCAGTTGAGTGTGGTTCTGTTACACGTGTTCATAGTATTTTCATTTGTCTAAAGATGACTGAACGTCTTGAGCAGAGGTACCGCATCCAATATTTCGTGAAAAAATTGATGATTTTCTAAGTGAAACAATTCGTAAGATTCAGCAAGTGTTTTGAGACGATGCTAGGGTGGGGGGGGCGAACAATTTAAGGAGGTGTTTAACCAATTCAAAAGTGGACACACGTCGGTAGAGGGTGACCAGCGTTCTGGTACAGCAGAAACCACTAGAAAGTCAACTGCTGTTAAAAAGGTGAAAATCTGATAATGAAACTTCGTCGCTTAACCATATGAGAGAGTGCTGAACAAATACAGGTTCTCCAAATGCAATTTTGTGCGATCATGCGCAGGGCGGTTGCGAAATTTGTTCTCAAGCTTCCGTCGGTGGAACGGAAAAATTCCGTCTTACAATTGCACAAGACCTATTAGGCACATTCAAAGTTGATGACTTTTGGCTGTTCTCGAAAATGAAAATGTCATAGATAGGAACTCGTTGTCAGAGTAGAGATGGAATAATACAGGACGCGACGGTGGAGTTGAACACCATTAAAAAAAAGCCTGCTAAAAGTGTTTCCGTCAATGTATGTAATGGTGTGTAAAGATGCAATGGGTCTACATTAAATTCGATTAGTATTCTAATCCCGGAATGTGACAAAGTATTTTTTCAGTTCAACGACCGGATACATTCTGAACAGACCTTGTATGAGTTTTCCTCTTTTTTTTACTTCTAAAAACGGATTTAATTACAATTACTTACATGCAATCGAAACATCTGCAAATTAAAAAAATTCAGATAACAATTTATAGTTGATTTAAATTGATTGCAGAAGAAGGGGGTTCAAAAAGGAATAAATTGAAATGCTACTTCGAGATTTCATAAATCTAATGAAAGAAAATATATTGAAATTATTTCTTAATGTAACAAACTATAAGTAAAAACAGAATGCCAATTATACGCATCTTTAAAATTTTCATTTAAAAGTAATTTGCATCAATAATTATGAGCATATCCCAATGCATACCTGTGCTTAAACAGAATTTAAACATTTTTTAGAAATACCAATTATCTAGTGCTTATGTAATTATTATCACATGTGAGGAAATTTTTTAAATAAATATAAAATTAATTTAAAAATACATTTCAATTACGTTCAGAAAGTATCGTGAACTAATAGATAAACTAGGCTGTCGAATGCAACAAATATTTAAGTGGTTTATAGATTCCATTTTGCTTGATGCAGTTACAGTTAAGTTTTAATGAGCTGTTCAAAAATATAAATAAAACGTAATATGGAGATCACATGGATGAGTTGAGTTTTGGATATAATTAAAGGAGTATATTAGAACTAATAGAAATTTAAATGAATTACTTTTTTTAATCTATAAACAACACATTACATTATTATTTACATAAGTTGAAAGCTAATGAAGCTAGTGAATATAATTAATTACTTTACTAAAGTATTTCATTAAATATAATGTTTAGAAGAGTAATATTGATTTGAAAGAAACTTTGAAAATATTTTATTGAAATCTTAATTAAAAATTCTAAAGATAATTATAAAGCAAGAAATTTTATATCCATCTCATTTATAGAGGTTGTTTACACATCTTTAAAAGGATTTTGAAATAGGATTTTTTAAAAAAAATAATTTGGAGAGAAAATTCATTGAAAAAAAACTTGCTATGTGAAATTAAATTGTCTGATACTTTCAAATTTATTCTTCTTTCAATATGGAGGATGTATCCAAGCTATTAAATGATGGAAACATTTTGAGTTTACTGAAATGAGATATTCTTATTCTGTAGTTAAAAACATTGCGAAAAATTCAACTAAAACAAAGTAGGAAAAATTTGTAATTAAAAATAAGCACAATTTTTCATTGAAAGGAAAACAAAATCAGTAATAATTAATTATTTATGGAAAAAATACTCATAAAAATACATGAAAAAAGGTGCTTTCTTTGTTTCGCTTGCTTCTAAATTTAAAAAAAAATCAAATTAATACCCATGTTTAACATGAAAAAATATATATACTGGTTTGAATGTTTTAGTTGATTACCAAAAAAAGTTCATTGAAACAGAAGTTGATTGCAAATATGTCTGAAGACAATAAACACAAAAGATTTTTAATGATGGTATTTCTAACTATTTTTTGCTTTGGCTTAGAATTATGATCATATTGACACACGCGTATATATATATAGAGAGAGAGAAAGTCAGCTGTTATGGAATACCATTTACTTTTCTAAAAATAACTTATCCGGTTTTATGATAAAAATCGCCAAAATCATTATGATTATATTTTATAAACCTTTGCTTCTCAAACTTTCAATATTTGGGACCCAATATTCAATCATAATTTTCATCGCCTCCACCCCTTCCATACAAATAATAATGCATTAACTATGCTATACTTTCACGCTAAAGCTACAATACGACTTTAACCTCTTTAGTATATATGCGTCACGCTCAACCAGTGCGTTAAATGCTACGTATATATACGTCTTTCTGAAGTACTAACTTTTCTGTGCACTGTTAGCCATAAATTCCTTACGAAGGCTTTGGAATGCAATAAAAGGAACTTGGCAGTGTATTTGCCAAGGATTTGCTTATATCAGAGGATTTCTTTATTTTTCCTTTCCCCCAAATACATCACATACGCGGATCTTCGTAGAAAATGGAGGCATTGGGGAGCGAATCGCGAACCTTTAATCAGCAGTTAAGGGATTCCTTATAAACTGTACAATTTATCAAGAGAGGGGTTAATTTTTGTATATAATGACAAGTTTAAGGTATCCGACTACCCTAAAACTGTGAATTATTCCAAAAACTGACAAATTTTGTTATGATTTTATTTTATAGACAATCTTATTAGCTTTATAAAAATACCAAGTTTATTATTTTCCGTTCAATAGAACAAAAATTGCAAATGTTTTAGTAAAAACAGATGCCATTGATTTATAAGTAAGATGTAAAACGCGTATTACTTGAAATGTGTTTTTTTAAATGCTCAAACGGGGGGGGGGACAGCGATTGCTCAGAAAGTTTTAATTAATTGAAATTTTTTTGTGTATGTTCTATATAATAGAAGAAGTGATTTAACTTTCAGATTTATTAATCACTGCTTCATTGCAATATTTACAGTTCCTTATATTAATATAATCACTGTTATTTTTTAAGCAATTTCATATAATAACTAAGATAAAGTGCTCTAGTTTTTGTAAAAATTAAAATACATCTTATCCTGGAGGTCATTTCAAAAATGAATAACATAGCAATACATCAGAATTGAAAAATTGAAAATTTGTCCATACATTTGTGTTATTTTTTGTAAAGTTTTACCAATTTTTTTCCCATTTTAGTAATGATAATTTCTTTCTCTCTTCTTAATTTTAGCATATTTTTCGTAAAATGTACTAAACAAATCTAAATACTGCAAAAAATCCCCATACCTCCATTTAAAAAAAAAACAGTTGTGTCAATTAGTGGGATACCTGAATTATTACTAGTGACCATGGAGTCTCTGGTAAAAAGTGAACTTGTTCTTAATTTAGTATTGTTAAATTAATTATAAAATACATTGTGCAGTTCTGATGCATTTATTAATGTAATATCAATGTAAATATTAATTTTATCTTTTATTATGACAGAAAATATTTTGTTTTAATTTCAGTAAATAAATAATTTTAAATAATATTTTGTTCCCAACTTTTCAATATACTTGCGCCCTCTCGTAAATTTATGACGCCCTCTATTTGAGACGCCCTACAGCTTGAGAAACACTGCTATAAACGATTGTGAGAAATTATCATTTACAAAAAAATAATAAAATATTTACTTTTTTGTTATGAAAAAATTTATTTTACAGAAAAATAGCAAAGGAAGGGTAATATGGAACAGTTGGGAAATATGAAATAGATGGCTTAAATTATTGGGAAATTAATCAAACTTCCTAAAACAGTTATTTTTAAATATAAAAGCCATATTTTTATGAATATGTGAAATTCCTTTTTCTCTTTCTTATCTCTATAAAAGTACCAAATATATATAATTTTTTTCTACTAACTCCTCATATCATGGAATATTATGTATTCCATAATACTCAGCACCATATCTTGAAAAATGAACCTTTAAAATGAAGGGCAAAACATGATCAGCTAAAAAACAATCATAGTATTAGACACACAACAATTTTTTATTGTACATTACGCTTACCTTTAATCTTCCAGTCCCATGTGTTCTAGTTGGTTAAAATGTTTGAAAACTTAAGTGGAAACACTTTGGAAAATCGTAGAATAAATTTTGTTTTGTAGTGAGTGGTATGCAGCAAGCAAGTGATCAAATCTCACTGCCAATTAATCATGACAGTCTTCCTCCTAAAGTTCGAGGTTTTCCCACATAGTAGCTGCAAACAGAGTCAAAACCTTGGTATTCTAAATCATACGACTGTTTTCCATAACACCCGACTCTCCTCTCTCTCTTTAGATACACTCAAGAGCCAAAACATTATGGCCACCCCTACATTTTGCAATGAACTCGCCTGGATGACGTGGAAAGCACGTGATCAGGTGGAAGTGGTATTTAACTGCTGCTGGGGAGTCTGAAGAATCATTCTTTCACTTACTTCTGTGTGTGATGGTAAAGGCTGCGGATCTAAGCGACTTTGATAAAGGGCACATTGTAATGGTTCAAAGCCTCGGAACAAGTATTTCCAAAACTGCACGACTCGTTGGTTGTTCGCGATCTACAGTTCTTAGTACTTATGCAAAGTGGATGAATGACGGTGAAACCAGCAGTAGACGACATGGTGTTGGACGTCCGCACGCTATCAAAGAAAAAGATCGTCGGAGACTGTCTTGCATGGTGAAGTAAAACCGGAGCCAGACAGTGGCTCAGTTGTTAGCCAAATACAATGCAGGGCCAAGTAGAATAGTATCGGAGCACACTGTTCAGTGGATACTGTTGAATATGGGGCTATGCAGCAAACGTCCCACTCGTGTGCCTTTGCTGACCAAGCGTCATCGCCAACTGCACCTGCGCTGGGCCTGGGAACATCGCGACTGGTCCATGGATCAGTGGGAGAGAGTTGCCTGGTCAGATGAATCACGATTTGTCATTCATCACGCTGATGGCCGTGTCAGGATACACCATCTTCCAGGCGAACAGTTGCTCCATCAATGTACAGTAGGTCATACACAGGCCATTGGTTGCTGTATTATGCTTTGGGGGACGTTCTCTTGGGCGTCTCTGGGACTCGTGGTTGTCGTAGAGTAGACCATGAATGCTACAGGGTATCTGAACATCATTGCGGACCAGTTGCACCCTTACATGGCTTCTGTTTTTCCGGTTGGAAATGGAATGTTCCAACAGGACAACGGCCCGTGTCATAAGGCTACAATTGTGTTGGAGTGGTTCCAGGAACATGATGCTGAATTCCAGTTAATGTCCTGGCCGCCTAACTCACTAGATCTAAATCCGATAGAACACATTTGGGATGTCATGGGACGGCAGTTCAGAGTTCAAAGACCTCCAATTCGCAATATCTCGGATTTGCGTGACCGTTGCTTAAACATCTGGTACAATCTGTCTCCGGCCATCTGCAAAAGACTTGTGGCATCCAGGCCAAGGCGGGTTAAAACTGTGTTGTGCGCCAAAGGTGGGCCAACTCGTTATTGACAGGTGGCCATATTGTTTTGGCTCTTGAGTGTATTGTATAAGCCATCGGATCTAATCAATGAGTTCATTTGAGTTCTTTCCTAAGTTTGAGAAGCATCTACTCACTTACAGTAGCAGAATTTCATAAGCTGAGAACTCTGGAGAAAAAGAAAAGAATGCTTTTGATCACTGTCATCCAGCTAACGTATATTTTGTTTGTGCTTTTACGTAATGTTTATCAGTGCAGTGTATCATGATGTGCCTGAAATTAA
This sequence comes from Trichonephila clavata, assembly GCA_019973975.1. Classification (NCBI taxonomy): domain Eukaryota; kingdom Metazoa; phylum Arthropoda; class Arachnida; order Araneae; family Nephilidae; genus Trichonephila; species Trichonephila clavata. Next base: position 28,952 of record BMAO01031329.1, read on the forward strand.
CCCATAACTTTAATCAATATGACTTTAAATTAATATCTTCAAAATGAATTTGAAAGAATTTAATACATTTTGTATTACGTTAGATATATATAATTCTAATAGCGACAAAAAAATTTATGTATTCCCTTTTATAGCTTTCACGTTCTGTTTGCTTATTTTTCAATAAAATATATTCATTCAATAGAATTGTTTGATCAAAAGGCAAAAAAATGTAAAGAAAAAAAAACTGATGAAAATTCAGAAGTTTCAACTGATGGTGTTTTTTAGCTTTGAATTTACAATGTAAATAGTCCAAAGTTAGCAAGTTTACAATCAATATCACCCGAAAAAAATCACAGTTCATCCTTTGTGTGAAAAATCTATTGAACTATAAAAGGATAGTTACAAAAAACTAGTATGTATAAATCGATATGGCATATTCATATACAAAATGGAATATGAAATAAAAACTTCTTTCAATAAATATACGTGAAAAAGAAAAGTGGAAGTAAAAATGAAATTTGTATTCACAAAGTTATTTTTTTTTTTAATAATCATTTATAAAAGCTTATTTGTATTGAGCTCTCTTTGAAAAGAAAGAATTTTATTTATTTTTTCGATCCATTTAAAAACACACCAGGGAAAAAATATGAGCTTTCTTGCAAATCCCTGAAAGTGTTTTGTAAAAGAGATCCAATTTGAAATCAGAATCTTATCGCATCAACTACCTAGTTTTTTTTATTTTGTTTTATTTAAGATTTACGAAAAGGACTTTCCATGGAGAATTTATAAAGAACTTAAATCCATTTCCTATATAAATCGTATTATTATTGAATCTATGAGAATCAAATCATTGAGGCCTTTTTAATTTAATCATATAAGGTAAGTAATTTCAAATCATAAATTTAGGGAGTTGTAAAGTATTTCAAAGGTGTTTTTGATAAATAGTTACATTTCTTAAACATAAATTTTTTCAACTGTAATTATGTTTAATATTAAGGAATGAGAACCGAATTCAGTGGTATTTTAACATGCTGTTATTAGTTTCACCCGTATGTTACGGAATCATTGAAATCGATTTTTACCCACTTTAAAAAGCCAAATTAATTCGAAATTTTGCACACTTGTCACGGACCGATGGAAATACAATAATTTAATGATTTTGTTCCATTGTCCTTATCAGGTCATCAGGATTAACGATTTCTCATTTCAGATTTGGCAACTAATTCCAGATCCCATTTCCAGATTTGAGTGACTAAAAGATTGAGTTACAACCCAAAAGCGAAAACGCCCATGTTTAATACAAATGCAACAAATAAAGTGTTCTTTGTGTGAAAAAGAGAAGGATTGAGACATCATTCATTGCTTCATTTTAACAAAACAGCTGAGGATTGATTCAGAGGTCACCGGATTAAATAATTTCTCAGAAATTCTTCGGTTCAAAACGTGTACTTTTATATCTAATGCAAGTTTAAGCTCTTTTTAGTGAATAATATTATTGACTTTACACCTTCTTCCGCATTTTAAATATTTTAAACTTAGCACTTCCAGATTTCATTCAGTTGACTGATCCTACATTTTAAAAACCAGGTCGTATCCACGCAATGATAGGATGCCAATGGGTATTCCATATTCTAAAAAAATGAAGCTTTTAAGATTAATTCATGAATTAATAAATGATAGCTTAAAAAACTAATAAACATACTTTTATAGTGAATCGAACTAAAACGTGAAATATAATTCTTAATAGAAGAATAAAATGACTATTGAGAAAATTAATGTCATTGTGGTAAAAACGTAGGGTGTTTTGTCATACACTCTTATACTAACTCTGTAGTTCGGAATAGATTTAATGATACATTATAACAATTAATATATAGCACCCTACGCTCTTACCACAATGGCATTAATTTTCGCGTTAATCATTTTTTTCTAATATTAAGAATTATTTTTTACTTTTTAGTTCGATTAACAATAAAAGTGTGTTTTTTAATTTTTTAAACTATAATTTATTTCCTTACGAGCTCTATCATTGTACGGATGACTACCGTCACTCCCTTTTCAGTCAATTTTGTGTCCGCGTGTTCAAGGGAAATTCTCTCCCTTCTTCACATTACAGGATTGGTGACAGGAAACGAATTGACTGGCACGAAATTGCCTAGGGTGATACCAACCTTAGATGTACGGATGACTATCAGCCCTCTCTTTTCAGTCAACTTTGTGCCCGCGTGTAGAAGGAATTCTCCGCCCTCTTCACATAGAGGAAGGGTGACAGGAAACGAATTGACTAGCACGAAATAACCTAGAGTGAAACCACCCTTAGATGTACAGATGACTACCGGCCCTCTCTTTTCAGTCAACTTTGTGCCCGCGTGTGGAAGGAATTATCTCCCCTCTTCACATTAGAAGAGTGGTGACAGGAAACGAATTGACTGGCACAAAATACCCTAGGGTGAAACCGATCTTAGATGTACGGATGACTACCGGCCCTCTCCTTTCAATCAACTTTGTATCCGCATGTCGAAGCAATTCTCTGCCCTCTTCACATTAGTAAAGTGGCGAAAGGAAATGAATTGACTCGCTCAAAATACCCTAGGGTGAATACATTAGATGTACGGATGACTATTGGCCCTCTCTTTTCAGTCAGCTTTGTGTCCGCGTGTAAAAGGAATTCTCTCCCTTCTTCACACTAGAGGAGTGGTGACAGAAAACGAATTGACTGGCACAAAATAGCCTCGTGTAAAACCAATCTTAGAAACTTCATAGGTAAATTAAGATGCGAGAACACTTTATTATTAATACAAAAGTAAAAGCTGCTTACGACGTTGAATTATCGCCATTCGGATGTTTCCACAGAGTTGGGTTTTTTTTCATTTCCTTCACAAGGACCGATTTTTTTTAAAAACCGTGTAATGGAGAAAGCGTCCACCCCCAGGTACGCGAGTTTCATATAGTTGGTGTTATTTAGCTTAATAAAGTAAGCAAAACAATAAATAATAAAAATAAACAATTAGGTAATCAAAATAATTATCGTATTTACTTGAATCTTAGACGTCCTATTTACTCAAAGTTAATGCTACTGAAAAATCGGATGCCACTTAGAATCGAAGGCAAAACATTTCTTGCATGTAGGCAATTGAGTTACATTTCCCTTTCAAAAGGAAAAATGTAACCATCTATTCTGGCCACTTGCATCAATAATTTATCCCATTCTGTAGTTTATCTCCAGTAATCCTAATTATCAGTCTATCGTAAACATCGTTGTCTGCTAGCATTTAGGAAATTTTTTTTGTATTCACGTTCATTTAATCACCTAAACATCTAAGATATCGATAACAGAATCTAGGCGAGTTTACTACGACACAAATATGAAAAGGGAGGCAATTTTATAAGCAGGAATTAACTAAAATAGAAGCAGCCATTGAAAATTTGACATGGAAGAAACAAAAATGCGTCGATCTCGTAAACAAAATGATATAACTTTTGCTTGTTGATACTCAACAGTCTTTAATAATTCTTTTATCTTCTTCTATAATATGTTTTTTTTTAAAAATGTTGCATAACAAATGCGTTGGATAGCATGGAAGTCGACACCGTGCGGGAAAATGACCTATTCCAAAGTCAGCTGTGACATTGGAAATGACGAATCATTTTCAAAACATGATACTGACAGTTAGAGTAATTATATGATTTTAATACTAGCAAAATGAATTATTGTTATTAAATAATTATTATTAATTATTATTATTTTACTATCTCTCCTTAAATATTTTTAAGAAGATTATTAAGTATCGTATATTGATAGATCTTAACTTACAATTTTTTAAAACTTTTTCTCAAAAACTTGTAGAGAATTAAGGGTGCATCTTAGAACTTTTCACTATATTTCTCATAAAAACAATTTGAGAATCGATGGCGGCTTAGATTCGAGTAAAAAAGTAATGCTAAAACATAAAACTTTTTTTTTAAGAATGCAAATACTATAATTGTTGTTTTTACTTGAGCTCTCACTCGCCTTTAGCCTTGGAAATCCTGAAAATGGCGCCATTTCACACAATTAAAATGAAGTACTGATTTCCATGAATAACTGTGCTTTGAATCTCTATCATTCAGTCTAGGGCTGGTCATCATTAGTAAAAGAACAACTACTTTAGAATGAAATATACGCGTTTGTAACGCTTGAAATAGTACACAATCCAGATGGACGTGTGAAACACATCCGTAACGTTGTGGAATAGATTGAAGTGACCACTCTTAGCACGTTACTAACGGCCTGAGGGTTAAAATAATATCGCCTTTATAAAATTTCAACACATTTAAAAGTACTCATAATTTTTAATACGGATTATAAACATTTACGATAAATTTGCTTTTATTCAAGTCCAAGTAACACAAGTCTTGCAGTTTGAGGTTAAATACTTGACATGAGTGATTAAATGAAATGCGAGTGAAACCAAAACTCGTTTGAATGTTTCTACATTCAAATGAGTACGGATTATAAACATTTACGATAATTTTGCCTTTATTCAAGTCCAAGCAACAAAAGTCTTGCAATTTGTGGTAAAAAAATTAAAATGTTTAATAAATGAAATTCGAGTCAGACCAAAATTCCTTTGAATGTGTCTACATTCAAATGAGACATAATATAAACATTTACTATACACAATTATAAGCATTTACGATATTTTTACCTTTATTTTAGTACAAGTAACACAAGTCTTGCAGTTTTTGGTATAGTAAGTGACATTTGTGTTTAAATGAAATTCCAGTGAGACCGAAACTCATTTGAATGTTTCTAAAAACATTTTTATAAATTTCTAAGTACTACACTTCCTTTTCTATTACAGTTTGGCATATTCTTGGCCAAAGATGATCTTTGAAACAAATTTATTTCAAAGAGATTACATAAAAAACTCAGCAACTTTAAATGAAAGTAATTTGGTATTTATCGATTTCCTCAACTTTTAATTACGTCTCGCAAAATTGTCTTACTTATTTCTAAGAGCTTATTTTCACAGTTATTGAACCCAATTAATTTTCTGCAGCTTGTTTTTATTATTTTTATTCGCCAATTTCTTCTTCCTTCAAATTCTTTTTTTAAAAGGAAGCGAAATATTAAACCGAAAATTGGATATCCCTTTCTAATTAAAATTAAACTCTCATTAAATGCTATTTGATGAAAAGAAACCAAGGTGTTTACTTTTTAACACCCTTTATAAGCTTCACTTATATGTCACGGAATCTTTGAACTAAATTTTTACCCACTGTAAAAGGCGAGATTTATTCAAAATTTGGCTCACTTGACCAGAACCGATGACAATACAATTATTTAATAATTCTGTTCCATTGTCCTGATCTGGATCATCAGGAATGACGACTTCCCTTTTTCATATCCTATCCCGCATCTGGTGACTAATTTCAGATCCCATTTTTAGATTTGGTGACTAATTCCAGATATGGCGAATAAAAGATTAAGTTACAACTTAGTTCGATTAACTATAAAGGGTGGTTTTTAATTTTTTTAAAACTATAAATTATTCCACTCGAAATATCTATACATGCGTTTTCCAATTGGAAATTAAAAACCAATTACTTCAAAATTAATGCCAAATCCTGAGTTGGTTTTTGTTTTTAGCATACGGCACAACAAAAATAAAGGAATGTTAAAATGACCTAGAGAGGTTTCAAAGTCTTCCTATGGTAAGATGTGGAAATTAATAAATTGAGGTACAAGCTGAGATATATCGTTTTTGTTAGTTGATTAAGACTCAAAATTTATAATACTTAATTTAAATGTATGCATGCATTTGCGAAACTGGAAAATCCTGTTGAAATTCTATATCGCTAGACAGCATTGCACAGTTACGTCTTGCTCTCTCTCAAAAATTTTTTAAAAATTTTTATCATGCTTAAATTTTTATGAAGGAAAAAAAATCATGATATATTTATCAAATAACCACATCATCTCCCTTCTCGGAAATTATAGTGAAGTTATGAAAAGAAATTGATACAAAATAATAATTTTAAAAAATGAATAATAACATATGATATTATTTACTCTGTAAATGTTAATATAACAGATGAGAGCTACTAAAGCATTCGTTATTTGGTTAACTTTCTTAACTATATAACACTTCAAAAAGGCTAAACAACAGTTATTAATATTAAATTACTTAAAAATTGTGTCAGCTCTTAAATAAAAAGTATGACTTATGTGTATATAATACAGGAAACAATCACTATAATTATAATCAATAGAGTTTTTTGTTTTACTCTCTTAACTTTTACACTATAATTAAAGCGCGGTGTATTTTACAGGCTTTCACTTAAGATCCACGGGGGTTTCTGAGTATTATACTAAACTAGATTTACCCTCCCGCATCTCCGGGTTTTCCATGAGGGTGTATGACAGCGTTTCTCAAACTGTGGGGCACGTCCCCTAGGGGGGGGATGATAACTTTCGAGGGGGGCGTGAGCATATTGAAAAGTTGAAAATAAAAGATTTAAAAAAATTATTAATTTATGGAAAGTAAACAAACAAAATACATTCTGACATTATAAAAAATAAAATACACGTATACACTTTTATAATACACTTACAAAAAGTATGAGTACTGCAGAATGTATTTTATAATTAATTTAACAATACTAAGTTACGAAAAGGATTAATAGTTATCAGTGACCCATGGGCCTGTAATATGAAAAATATCCAAAACTTAATGTTTATTTTAGGAATTTGCACGATTTATAATTAATCCCTTAACTGCCGATTAAAAGTTACTCGATTCGCTCTCCAATGCCACCGTTTTCTACGCAGGTGCCCGTTTGTGATGTATTGGGGGGGAGGGGGAGAGAAGGAAAAAGAAAGGAAATCCTCTGAAATAATAAAATCCTTCGCAAACACTGTCATAATCCTTTTATTGCATTCCAAAGCCTTCGGAATAATTTTATGGATAGCAGTGCACAGAAAAGATTTAACTTCTGAAAGACGTATATATATAACTCCGGGAAAATTATCTTTTTGGTTGAGGGAAACGTTTATTTACGTCGATGGCACTTAAGAGGTTAATGACGTGCTGTAGCTTTAGTGTGAAAGTATACTATTATTGTGAATTCAATACATTCTTATTGTGTGGAGGAGGGGGGGGAATCTTGGAGCAACCACTACTGAAACTTATAACTTATTAAAAGAAGTGTATGGGGCAATAAAAGTTTAACTCGTGCACGTGTTTTTGAGTGTGTTTTAAGTACTTTCAAAAAGACCGAGAAAAAGTTGAAGATGATTCACGCCGGATAGCCGTTCCTAATCAAAAGTGGGTGGCAATATCGAAAGAATTGGTGATCTGGATTTATTGGACATCAGTTATTTACTCGTGCAACTCTTGAGACTGTAGAAATTGACGAAAAATTTATATTGTAAATTTCATGTAACAATTTAGGATGCAAAAAGTGTCTGTCGAAATGGATCTAAAATTCTTATGTTTGAACAAGAAGCTCACAAAAATGTTTTCACTGACACATTGAATGTCATTAAAAATGATCCAAAAGTATTGAAAAAGACTAACGTGTGACAAATCGTGGTTTTTTACTTATGGTCTTGAAACGAAGCTCAAATATATGTCTTGAAATAGCCCATCCACCGACAGACAAAAGAGCTCGAAGGAACAAATCAAAATTCAATGCAATGATGATAATTGTTTTTCGATATTCATGGAATTTTGTACCTTTACTGGGTTCCAGAAGGTCAAACTATGAATCAGCATTACTACCTTCACTTTCTTGTTGAGCTCCGTGAAAAAATAAGGAAAAAGCATTCCGGATTGAGAAAGGTCAAGTCTTGGGTTCTCCACCAAGTCAATGCGCTGGCTCATTCCGCATTGTTTGTAAAGAGGTTACTTGCCAAGTACAGCCCTCTAGTGTTTGACCATCCGTTTTTATTCACCGGTTATAGTGCCATGCGATCTCTATCCGTTTTTTAAGGTGAAATATGCATTAAAAGGAACAAGATTTGAGTCCATTGAAGCCGTGAACGATAAAGTGGCAAGTGTCGTATAAGAGCTGACAACAGAAGACTGCCAGCACTGCTTCAAACATTGGAAGATTCTCATGGACCGTTGTATGGATAGAAGAGAGGTTTATATTGAAGGTGATTATAAGTAAATATGTATGAAATCAAAATAAAAAAAATATAGCACCAGTCTCGTTATTTAATAGCCACACCTTGAATATAAAGCAAGACTAATATAAAACGATGTCTCTGATTATGACTTAACTAGCTTCAATGCTCAGTAATACAATATGTTTCATAACTTTTTCAGTTTACATTTATTCTCTAAGTTTCAGCACTCTAATGGAAAGATCCATCCAAGCAAAATCATTAGGATCTCCTCGATCAGAAATATAAAATAATTGCTAATTGGTAAAGAGTTTAAACTATCCGACTACACCCTAAAATTATAAATTTTACCAAAACTTTAAATGTTTTATGATTTTATTTAATGGGCCGTCTGATTAGCTTTACAAAAATACCAAGTTTATTATTTTCCGTTCATTAGAACAAAAACTACAAGTGTTTTAGTAAAAGCAAATGCCATTACTTTAAGCAACATGTCATATTTCAAAACACGTTTTACTCGAAATGCGTTTTATTGAAAATGCTCAAACGGGGGGGAGGGGGATCAGTGATTGCTAAAACGGTTTTGAAAATAATTAACTGAAATTTTTTGCGTATGATCTGTATAATAGAAGAAGGGCTTCAGATTTACCAATCATCGTTTTATTACAAAATTTACAGCCTCTTATGTGAATATAATAAATTTCTTAAGAAATCTCATATAATAACTAATATAAACTGCTCTAGTTTTTGTAAAAATGAAAATATCTCTTATCCTGAAGGTCATTTCAGAAATGAATAACATAGCAACACAGGAGAATTGAAAAATTTAAAATTTGTTCATAAACTTTTGGTACAGAATGGGCCTTGCTTAAGTTCTTTTTTGTAAATTTTTACCAACTTTTTCCCTTTTTAGGAACAATATAATTTCTTTTTCTCTTCTTAATTTTAACATATTTTTTTTAATAAATGTACTTATCAAATCTAGAAACAACAAAAAATCCCCTTATCTCCATATTTTTTTTTTAAAGTTGTCGCAAGTAGTTGTGTACCTTAACTCAGGAATGCAAATATACTGAATTGAAAATTCGCTTCGAATTTAGAAACTCATAAAATAAAACCAAACATATTCAAGACAAAATGTTTTCCGAAAAAAAAATGTCAAATTGTATAGAAGATATATTTTTCATTATATCCCATATACAGATCAACATATTAAACTATTGATTTTACAACTGCATTAATTAAAACTTTTAAAAGCAAAATGGATGACACATAAAGTAATATTTAGGAACATCAATCTTATTTCAGTCTAACAATGAGTGAAAGAGTGATTTATCAAATTTAGGTAATCTATTACGTGAACAATTCTATAGCTAGAAGTAGATTAATGACCAAATAAAAGTCGAGAAAAGGCAGTGACATTACCAGACTTAATAGCAGAAAAAAGTAGTTTATCAAAAGTTTATCTTTAGAACGTTATTATAGGTATAGGTTATAATTCTAGATACCGAAATAATCGGATATTTCTCTCTGTTGATCTCTTAATGATGCCACGAAAGATAATAAATAATGTGTGATATTTCTTTTTGAACATCAGTCTGTCATACCAATTTGTATTTAACCCAGTGCTTCTCAAACTTCTAATATTTGCGATCCAATAGTTAACCATAATTTTCATAGCGCCCCCCCCTGCCTCCATACAATAACACAATGTTTTGAATTTAGTAATACTATAGTATGACGAGATAAAGCTACAATACGACTTTAAACTTTTAAGTGCCACTGGCGTATATCAACGTCTTAATTGGAATGGACGTATATATATATGTCTTTCCGAAATACGATCTTTTCTGTGCACGGCTATCCACAAAATTATTCTAAAGGATTTGGAATGCAATAAAAAAAAAACCTTGGCAGAGTTTGCGAAGGATTTACTAATTTCAGAGGGTTTGCTTATTCATTCCTCCCCCCCCCCGGTGAAAACGGTAGCCCGGGGGAGCGAATCGTGTAAGTTTTAATCGGCAGAAACTGGATTAATTATGAACCGTACAAATTACCAAGATAAGTGTTAAATTTGTACATAATTTATGTATCACAAGCCCATGAGCTCAATGGTAATTAAACTATTAAATTTGTTCTTAACTTAGTAATGATCATAAATGCATTGGGTAGAACTGATACACTTATAAATGTATTTATTTCTTATTATGTGAGAATATATTTTGTTTACATTCACAAATTAATAATTTTCTTTAAATAATTTTTTTCGTATTTTCACCCATGCCCCCTCGTAAAGTTATCACCCCCTAGAGAAGCGCACCCCACTTTGAGAAACGCTGATTTAACCCTTTAAGCGGTCAATATTTTTGCACAGAATATGCCGGAAGAAGGCAAAGTTTTGGGGGCATTTAACTAAGCGTAATAATTGACAGAATGCGAAAAATAGAAGAATTTTGTTTTAATTTTCAATTTTAAAGTTCTCCACTATTTTTTTATTTTATAACTGTGAGTAGAACACACACACAAAATAACTCTAAATGTTTGCTTTTTATAAGTACACTCTCCTGCTATGAAGAATATTCCATATATCTCTTAAGAGAATTTCTCTCATACTAACAAAAAAATTTCATGCTCGTTCCTATTTTTCAAACAAATGAGGATTTTGTGTGTGTGCATGTATATATATATATATATAAGTACTTAGAAATGTTTATATTAAATATTCATTAAATAAATTGATAAACTATGATAAATATAATATTATTATACAATTTTTTTGAAAGAAAATTACATATTTCATAATAACTCTTATTATCAACAAATTAAAGGTCTGCTACAGGGTGGCCCAGCTAGTAATAGTCTGGCTAATATCTATTTACACTATAACGAGAATGAAAAAATTGATACAGACTCTTGTTACTTTTTTAGATACATCGATGATCTAATTATTTTCAGTAATAAAGTTGACTTTACTCCTATATTTAATTATTATCCAACCTACCTGAAATTAATAAAAACCAATTGCAATATAGAGTCAGCAAATTTCCTTGATCTAGAATTAAAAGTTGAAAATAATATGCTAAAAAGTAATATTTTTGATAAAAGAGACTCTTTTGATTTTAATGTTATAAAAATGCCATATTGGAATAGTACCCTTCACATTTCAATTTTTAGAAATATCATTCTAAATTATATAAAAAGAAATAATGATTTAGCATCTGAAGAAGTATAGAGAATTAATAATTATAAAAAATTCTTTCAAAGTTGCCTAGACTATAACTATCCAGCTAATTTTATATATAAACATGTGTCTTCAAAGTTATAGCTATTTAATTATTTTTATTTAACGTATTCATTTCTATTTAGTTTATAGTATATAATTTTCTTATTATATTTCTTGATATATTTAGTTTATAGTATATAAATTTCTTATTATATTTCTTGATATATTTAGTTTATAGTATATAATATTCTTAATATATTCTTATATTAAGTTTAGTTACTAAAAATATATATAGATGGCGCCATTATTCTTAGTATTGCTGTGTTTTTTTATGCATTGATTCAGTACAATTGTGGAATCTGTATACATCGGGTAAGATTAGAGTTTCTTTGCTCATTTACATTATTGTTCATTATGGTTATATTCATTATTAACCTCTCTTGCAAATATTTTTGTTTATACATATTTATATTTGTCTATTTCTTCCGGATTCCTATAGTAATTTAATATTGCAATTTCTATTATATTGCTGTTATATTCACCCACGTGGGTTTTAGGCTTTTGCCTTAGTTTATATTGGGAGCTATTGTGTCGAAAAAATTTCTGCTGAAGGAGAAGGTTGAGATCTCACAAAACTTTGTTTAATCCTGTTTCACTGTCCTAAACCAGTGACAGCTCGAGAAATCATAATAGTTTACCACTCTAGCTACATTTCTCTTTTTTGGTTTGTCACGGTTCCATGTTCTTGGTTCTTCCGGTCTGATCTTAAGATTCTTGGGATTTATTAGTCTTCTTTTTAATTATTTACTGCTATATATATATATGTCGAATGAGAAGTATTTCAGTGGACAAACTGCATCTCTTAAAAGCACTCTAGCAATAATAATCTCACTATAAGAATTAAAAATATGGTCAAATGAAAGATAGAAAGGAGAAAATTTGCAGTGCATATACAGTGAACAGGCAAATCGGTTCAGGTGAGCTTTCGGTAGCCCGTAAGATGTACGAGCACACCAGTTAATGAGTTCAGCGTTATATTTTATGATACAATAACATAACATTGACAACTAACACAAACTTTTAATCTAAACTAAATTATTTGATCTGAAAGAAATTTATCTATTTTACTTGTGCCTTTGTGTGTGAGATCATCTCTTCATTTGAGAAATAAAACAAATTAAAGTTATTATATTTATATAACGTTGTTTACAATAATTTATTTCAAACATTTTGGAGGTTCAGGTCTTAAGAGGTAATTGGATTTTATGTTCAAGCTTTAAAAAAATGTTTTTGATCTTAATAAAAAAATTAAAGACTTTAAAAAGATGTTTCAATTATTTAAGGGAAGAATTTGTATGAGAATAGAGAACAATCTATAGCAATAAATACTTGTATGTATCAACTTTTTAAAATATTTTTTGTTGTTTAAAGAAATGTAAAAATTCCTTACAAATTTAATATTTTATTACTGGAGAATATTAGAAGCATACACTCAATAAAGAAACGAAATTCTATACTAATTAATTAAATAATTAATGTAGAATCCGTGCTTTCCCTTTTTTGTGATTTGCGATGCGGTCCAAGAAGGCGTCACTTTTTGTAATAAGATACATAAAGCTATACATGTAAATTAATTAATATAGAATTCGTGCTACACTTCAAATTTTTCACTTGCGATCTGTGATGCGGCCCAAGAAAGTCTCACGCTTTACAATAAGACATGTAAATTAATGAATGAATTAATTAATATAGACTTCGTGCTTCAAATTTTTCACTTGAGGTCTGTGATGTGGCCCAAGAAAGTCTCACGCTTTACAATAAGACATGTAAATTAATGAATAAATTAATTAATATAGAATTCGTGCTTCAAATCTTTCACTTGCGATCTGTGATGTGGCCTAAGAAAGTCTCACGCTTTACAATAAGACATTTAAATTAATGAATTAATTAATTAATATAGAATTCGTACTTCAAATTTTTCACTTGCGATCTGTGATGTGGCCCAAGAAAGTCTCACGCTTTACAATAAGACATGTAAATTAATGAATGAATTAATTAATATAGAATTCGTGCTTCAAATTTTTCACTTGCGATCTGTGATGTGGCCCAAGAAAGTCTCACGCTTTACAATAAGACATGTAAATTAATGAATAAATTAATTAATATAGAATTCGTACTTCAAATTTTTCACTTGCGATCTGTGATGTGGCCAAGAAAGTACAATAAGACATGTAAATTAATGAATGAATTAATTAATATAGAATTCGTGCTTCAAATTTTTCACTTGCGATCTGTGATGCGGCCCAAGAAAGTCTCACGCTTTACAATAAGACATGTAAATTAATGAATGAATTAATTAATATAGAATTCGTGCTTCAAATTTTCACTTCTATCTGTGATGTGGCCCAAGAAGTCTCACGCTTTACAATAAGACATGTAAATTAATGAATTAATTAATTAATATAGAATTCGTGCTTCAAATTTTTCACTTGCGATCTGTGATGTGGCCCAAGAAAGTCTCACGCTTTACAATAAGACATGTAAATTAATGAATGAATTAATTAATATAGAATTCGTGCTTCAAATTTTTCACTTGCGATCTGTGATGTGGCCCAAGAAAGTCTCACGCTTTACAATAAGACATGTAAATTAATGAATGAATTAATTAATATAGAATTCGTGCTTCAAATGTTTCACTTGCATCTGTGATGCGACCCAAGAAAGTCTCACGCTTTACAATAAGACATGTAAATTAATGAATGAATTAATTAATATAGAATTCGTGCTTCAAATTTTCCTTGTGATCTGTGATGTGGCCCAAGAAAGTCTCACGCTTTACAATAAGACATGTAAATTAATGAATGAATTAATTAATATAGAATTCGTGCTTCAAATTTTTCACTTGCGATCTGTGATGTGGCCCAAGAAAGTCTCACGCTTTACAATAAGACATGTAAATTAATGAATGAATTAATTAATATAGAATTCGTGCTTCAAATCTTTCACTTGCGATCTGTGATGTGGCCTAAGAAAGTCTCACGCTTTACAATAAGACATTTAAATTAATGAATGAATTAATTAATATAGAATTCGTACTTCAAATTTTTCACTTGCGATCTGTGATGTGGCCCAAGAAAGTCTCACGCTTTACAATAAGACATGTAAATTAATGAATGAATTAATTAATATAGAATTCGTGCTTCAAATTTTTCACTTGCGATCTGTGATGCTATCCAAGTAGGGGTCGCTCTTAGCACATCTAAAGATAAATAACTCTTTCAGTTGGTTATTATTTATTGATGTAAGGTATAAAGTTCAGGATCACTTTAGCCGCGTGCTAGCCTAGAGGCCAAGGTTACGGATTTGCCACTGGCATGACATGAGTTTGAGTCTAAAGGCACAAACGACCCGCCATGCTGAGGATGCAGTTGTGCGCTAAATTTGTGGAGGCTCATTCGTCCTCTCATTTGTATGGTATAGGAATTAGGACCTCCGGTGGCATCCACATCACTAGATCATTGTTCAAAACTACGAGGTCCGTTGCCAAAAGCCCTAGTGTAGCAGAACCGTACGGAGTTATAATATGACTCTCCCACCCGAACTCACTTACGGCCAACTTCTTATTCGAACCTGTGGGTTCCTAATCTACTTAACTAAATTAAATCCTACAACCGAACTGAGCAAAGCTTATTGAATTCTTATCAAAATTTATAAAAAATACTATAATAAAAATAGTGGTAACTATATCGAATTCATATCAACATATAAAAATATATAAAAAATTGGTAACTTTTTACAATATAGTAAAGTAGGGTAGAATGGCAACACTACCTGCAAGTAATAAATGAGAGGTGGCGCCACAAATAAATTCATATAATAGAAAGATAATCTAGTACCTACGTGTACTATCTCATCCATATTGGTCGCCTTGGCGTTTCTCACATACTACCACAACAATATTGGTGACATTAACCTCCTCGGTCCCCTTTTATCACATGTGATACAAAAGATTCATATTTTTTCGTGAAGGCTGAACAACAAAAACAAATTTGGGACCGGTTGTACTGCATCAAATACAAAGTGAAATACCTCATATAATGTAATGCTTTAATCAACACATGGCAGTACCTATCTATGATAGCGATTTCTAGTAGCGTCTCTGAATCAAAATAGGATGTGTGCATGCCATCGAAGTATTTTTTTTCTTATTTATATATACATATTAAACTATTTTCAAAATATGCTTTTTCTTTGTATATGTTCACTTTACTACTTAACAGCAAACAAAGAAATTTTTAGTGAAATAATAAAGCATAATGACTTGTGAAATTTGTTTGTATCCCTTGTGATACAATGGTACCCAATCACTTATGAACATACTTTTTATGTCAATTTTGTTTTAATTTTTAAGTATATTTTGGGAGGAGAAGATTGACAGATGTATTTCTTGAGTTAAAATCTTTAGTTGAGATATTTGCTTTCTATTTTAACCTATTTAAAGCAGAGTTAAAACTTGTACTCCACATCAAGCAGCTCGTAACAAAGAAGCCAGGCACATGCCCAAAATGGTAGGGGATAGGACTCATCCAAGTAGGTGTAGAAATGAGAATTGCTCGGCCTTAACAACTGTACAGTGTACAGACTACAAGGTTTTTCTATACCTTACAACTACTAGAAATGTTTTCAAAGCATTTCACGGAAAAAAATTTTACTGTACTAATTCTATCAATACATGTCTAAAACGCCAGCAAAACTAAATTTTTATGTTGAAATTAATTGTATGCATTGTGTGATTAAAAACTAAGATTAAATTAATCTTTTCAATCTTTCAAAATTTTTAAAAAAATTCTAAATGTTTTGTCTTGTTTCTCATGTATCACAAGTGATACATCCCTAGCTTCTATAAATTTAAAAAAATATATTGCACTTTTCTTCATCAGAGTGATCAAAACAACTATTTAAGTACCTCTTACAAAATATCAAGCTTTTATTTTTGTCTCTGGTCTGAAGAGGTTAAATAAAAACGCATGAATTCCCCTTGAGCGTCTACGACACTAATGAAATCGGGGTTTCCAATTTCGTGATTTATTTTGAAAGCTGGCATATGGTTGCGATAGTTTGTAAGTACTAATATTCTACCTATAGACATATAATTTCTTGTTCCTCATCACCTATTTTTTTCTGGACATCTATTTTGCATACAAAATCTTTTAAATTTAAAAGGTAAAGCCTCCATTATCATGTTATATACTGTGAAAAATCGACCATTGATTAGAAATTTCTTTAATTCAGTGCTTCTCTAACTTTCAAGGTTTGCGACCCAATATTCAGTCAGAGTTCCCATCGTGCCCCTTTTTCATATAATAACAATGAATTGAATTCAATGATACTATACCTTAAAGCAAAAGCTACAATACGACTTTAATCTCTTAAGTGTCACCGGCGTATATAAACGTCTCGCTCAGGCAAAGCGTTAATTGTACCGGACGTATATATACGTCTTTCTGGAGTATGATCTTTTCTGTGCGCTGCTATCCATAAAAAAATTAAAAAGGCTTTGGAATGCTATAAAAGGACATTGGTAGTGTTTGCGAAGGATTTACTTTTTTCAGAGAATTTGCTTATTGCGAATTGCCCCCCCCCCAATGCATTACGTACGCATGTTTACGTGGAAAACGGTGGCATTCGGAAGTGCGAATCGCTTAACTTTAAATTGGTAGTAAAGTAAAAAATTTTAAAGAGCATTAATTACATCAAGATAAGAGTTAATTTTGGACAGCCCATGGGGTCAGTAGTAATTATAAAACTTGTTCTTCACTTAGTTTTCTTAAATAAATTGTAAAATACATTGAGCAGTACTGATACATTTATAAGTGTATTATGTCAGAGTAAATGTGTATTTTTTATTACGATAAATGCTTGTTTACTTTTAGTAAATAAATAATTTTTTAAAATAATCTTTTGTTTCCGACATTTTGATATGGTCGGGCTCCCCTCGTAAGGTTATCACACCCCCAAGGCGGGGTGCACCCCACAGTTTGAGAAACACTGCTTTAATTCATAATCCATTGACAATTTTGCATATCTAAGTGATCGGGTTTTGAAGTGATAACTTCTTTAGGCGCGTTTTGTACCTAGAATGAATGCGCCTAGAGTGAATTTAAATTAAGCGTCAGGTTTGGATGCGTTAAGTTCAATCGAGTTCTTTTCGGATCTAGTCGGAAACCGTGCTCGGGTCACCGACGCGAGCTTAGATTTGAATTGAAAATTTTTAGGCGCGTGTTTTCTTTCAGTAAAAAATTCCTGCACATTTTTTCCCGTGAAGTTTTATTTTCTTCATTTACCGTCATGCAGCCCACTTCGACTCAACACCAGCGAAAGTACGAGTGAAAAGTAGCGCAATCAAAAATTATTGGGGGAAAAGTTTATTCTTACATACGAGATTGGAGAGAAGAGTATACAAACCACGGGATCTATTTTTTGAGAAAAAATAAAGAGAATTTAAGCACAGAAATGTGTCAAAAGAATTAAAATCTGAATTTAATGAAGTTAATTGGCGAGAAATTTAACAATATTTTGGTTTCTATTAGTAATGACAGATAAGAGATTACGAGAAACTAAAAGTACTCTAATTGCGAGGAAGTACAAACCTTTCTTTTTGTGTTTATAGAGAACTTTAAGAAAAGTAAGCGGCTCTCAGAGCATAACTTTTCCTAGCCTAGCACAATATACGGCGTATACGGCGTTATATAAGTTATATAATCGGTACTTAGGTATTATCGCAACGGTATTGGCGAGATTATATAAAAAGAAGCACACACATACTAATTCAGAAAATCAGGATTGTTAACTTAGAGGTTTAACATGAACATTCACATTGTTACGATAGTACGTAATTACCGAATAAACATATATATTCGATAAATATAATCTACATATATATCAAAATCGAAAAACTGCATCTGTGTATTTGCTTAAACAAGTATCTTAAAATATTTTAATAATAATAGTATTGAATTTCCCACACTTGGATACATATATATCACCAAAAACAAATATATAACAATAGGAGAGTTTTTCTCTCCTTGAGAATTAGATTTTTAATTGTCTGTGTTATCAAAATAAGATTTATTATTTGTGCTTTGGGAGAATCCGTTTTGAAGCTTAAATTTCATTCATACTAATATCATAAAAACACGCAGAACTTTTAAATCTTGACCAAATGCATTTGCTCTGCAATAAAAAATAAACAAACTAGAATGTTTGCATGAATTGTACAATTCTTTCTTGAAATGATTTGTTATTGCTTATATAATGTCAGTCTCATTTACGCGTGGTAGAAAAATAATTAATTCATTTTTATCAGGCTCTTTTCTAGCAATCTGAAATGTAGCCGTGGTAGTTGCTGTCCAGCATCAAATATTGCTCCATAGCTTGATAAAAAAATGCAGGTAAAGCTTTGAAATTTTGCAGGTATGCTTATAGAGATTCGATGTATCAAATAAGCCAATAAAAAATTTCGATAGTTTGATGATTTTTTTTTGGGTGCCATATCGCCTTAACATGCCAGCCACGAATCCGTGATCTTGACCACTTGTCTACGACGGTCACTTCGCTCTCTTTTCCACGAGACAAACGAATGGGAAGTGATGATGTATACTGTAAAAAAGGTTAAAACAATTGCCAATTTAAAAATGAACAGTTCTTACACAGAATATGATTTACCACTATAGATTTAATAACTGAACACATATAACACAGCTAACTTAACTCGCTGTGCGATTTATGAGAGGTAAGATAGCGAGTTTTTGAAAAGCAACTCTTCATTAGAAAAGTGGTTGCATTGTTTTAAACGAAATTTTTTTTTGACGATTGATCCTTTTTTAAGAACGTTTTGCTAAAGGTCGAATTGAAATTAATCGTCAGGTTTGGTCGTGTTACGCCATTTAACAATCCTTCTCGGGTCAGCGACGCGAGCTGAGATTCGAATAGAAAACTTTTTAGGCGCGTGTTTTCTTTCAGTAAAAATTTCATGCACACTTTTTCCCCCTTGAAGTTTTATTTTCTTCATTTACCGTCATGCAGCCAACTTCCACTCAACTCCAGCGAGTGAACGAGAGAAGAGTAGCTCAATCAAAAATGGAGAAAAAAGTTTATTCTTACATACAAGATTGCAGAGAAGAGGATATAAAGCATAAGATCTATTTTTTGATCTAAAAGAAAATGAATTTTAGCGCAGAAATGTGTCAAAAGAATTAAAATCTGAATTTAATGAAGTTAATTGGCAAGAAATTTGACAATATTTTGGTTTCTATTAGTAATGACAGATAAGAGATTAAGAAAAACTAAAATCACTCTAATTGCGAAGAAGTACAAACCCTTACCTTTTGTTTGCTTAGAGAATTTTAAGGAAAGTAAGCGATTCTCGGAGCATAAGTTTTCCTAGCCTAGCACAATATACGGCGTTATATAAGTTATATAATCGGTACTTACTTATTATCGGTACGGTATATTGGCGACATTATATAAAAGGACGCACACAGTTGCTAATTCAGAAAATCAGGATTATTAACTTAGTGCTTTGCCATGAATATTCGCATTATTGCGATAGTACGTAAGTACCGAATAAACACATATATTCTATATAAAATTTTTGTGTCACAGTGTATTTCTCTTCCGAAACGGTGTGGCCGATTCTTATGAAATGTTTTGCGTATATTCAGTAGGTCTGAGAATAGGACGTAAACTATTTTTCATTCCGATATTGTAATTAGTTTAAAAAGATATTAATTAAAAACCTTAAAATGCTTAATTGTTTTAACCCTGCACGTTATTTTTCCCGCCTAGCGTCGTGAATAAACAGAGGGTGAAATTTTTCGGTATTCTCGACGTTATTTAAACAGCCATCAGATTTTTGTTTTTTAAATCAGACAAAAAATAATTACAGAATCGGAAAGATCATTTTTTTCGCCACGGTACATTATAATTTTTTTTTTTTTTTTTGCAAAATAATAATATTTTCTATTTTTTAAGATTTTTTTAAAAAATAGTTAAAATTGATGAGTTTTTATGAAAATTATTTCGAAATCGTTGCGTATGAATTTATTTTCGTGTTATGAAAACGATATTCTACACTAAATAACTTGAAGCCTTTTTCTTTTAGAACAAGTCATTTAAAAAATAAAATGCCCCAAACTTTTTTTTAAGGATTTTTCGAAAAATTGTCGAAATTTTTAACTTAACATTAAATAACTTCGTTATTTATTAAGATTATCATACGAAACTTTCGTTGCCTTTGTAGAATAATGTTATCAAACTTCTGTGCGACGATTGAAAAAGTTGCTTAAAAATTACGGATTTAAAAAAATGTTTTGTGATTTTCGTAAAATAACGTTATTGCAAGAAAAATTTTAACAGTATTTTTTGTACATTTTTTATTTAAAAGTCCTTCGTTTTCGAAATTAATGTGTGAAGTTTGAAAGCAGTTACTTAAAAATTAAGCCCTAAAAAATAAAAACTTTAATAAAAAATACACGATTTTATAGTTTGCCAAGCCTTGGCATCGAAAAATGGTTTCGCGCCAAATAGCTTTCAACTGTTTCACCTGAAACTTCACATCTAACTCAAGGGTTACACCAAAAAGTTCTGACTTAAACATGCGAAAATCAGCAAATTTGGCGAGTAAAAAAAATGCGAGTGAAAAAGTTATTTTTGCTTTAATTTTCATCATTTTCTCTTTATACAATTTTCAAAATTAAATCATTATTGATGTCAGATTAAGATGAAAGAATGTATTCAATACATTTCTGAGATTCATTTAAAATATTTATCTGTATCAAATCAGTGATTTAAAATATAAAAAGCCAAAAACTTTTTGAACAAATTTTAATAAAACACTCAAAATACTTAAATCAATCGTTTAATGATTTCTTCTTTAAAAAAGAAAATTGAATGAAACTTTATTCCCATGTGTCGAACATTTCAAAAAATCCTCACAATTTTACTTCAAGATTTAAAATAGTAGTGAAATTTTGTAATTTGAAAAATTTCTACTTTTCTGTCTTTTTTCAACATACAACTATTTTTAAAAAGGATACATTTTCATTTCCAAGGACTAAAAAACCGCATCAAAAGAATTGGAAAGTGGGTGAGTGATTTATAAATTCGCAGTGTTCACCTACTCGAGAGTTTTTGGCGACAGACTCCGAAGTTTTAAGCCACGGTCAAGTGATGAGGACGACACCTGAGCTTTCACCCATCTCTCCTAATTAACACATTAACTTAAGAACAAATTCGAAAAAGGGAGTTTTTATGACATAGTTAAAGAAATCACTCACATCGCGCGCATACACATACACACATAAGTGCTATCGTCCTAAGGGAAACAGGAAATTCCCTTGGGATAAAGTTATTCACTCGGTAAAAGCCCGTGCAACCCCGGGATAAGCGGAGAAGAAAGAAACAAAGAAGTCAAATTAATTTCGAAAAATAATAATGGAAATGCTGATTTTGTCAAGAGAATGGAAAATGTTAAACGAGAAAGCCATGATACGCACTCACGGGCCATACATTCACATCGTACGAGTCACACCTACACAGAAGTGCTGCATCAGAAATAAAGGAGGAAATTAACATGGGGATTAAGTTATACCATACCCTCGGTAAAAGCCCGTGCAACGCCGGGCCTGGTCAGCTAGTATTCTGTAAATATAATATACATATTTTTAAATAATTAAACTAATCGGCATGCAAATCAAAAATATACATAGATAAATATATAAAAAGCACATTTACTGAAACGTTGACCTTTTCACAGAAAAGGGATGAGATAAACCAAATCCACCGATGAATGGACACGAATAAGAACTACTTAAGGCTCCCATTTGAAAATGTCGTAAAAGAAAAATTAGTACATCCGGACCATTGGATTATCCTGCCCAGAATAAATCAGAAGCTTTCACTTCTATCGCGTGGTCATAAGCATACACACAATTTTGTGTGTGTGTGTCTTTTTCCTCGTCACGCACTTTGAGATATTGATTAAATTTATGAGTGTGAGAGTTATATTAACGAGACGATCCACAAAACTGCACGATGGGTATTGGAGACTGATTTCGTAATCTTAAGTCATGGTCAAGCGACGAGGATGACACCTGAAAACTGGCATTCTCTCTAATAAACTCCACAATTCATCAATGGGATGAATTTTCAATCTCGACATACAAAACGGCGGGTCTTCAGTAGCACGAGGCTAGATCTTTTAACATGCCAGCCACAATCTGTGATCTTGACCATTTGTCTACACGGCCACTTCGCTCTCTGTTCCACGAGACAAGCGAATGGGAAATGACGATGGATACTGTAAAAAGGTTAAGAAATATTTGGCAATTTAAAAATGAATATACAAGGGGTGATCAAATGAAAAGGTACGAAACGACATAAAAATGAAACAGTTAAATATTTGCATATTCCGCCAAGGGAGAATGTAGCGAGACATCTCGGATGCCATTGGAGACTCTGACTGGGATCGGATCATGCGCGGGTGCCCGCATGCGCAGGAGAGAGCAAAGGCTCTTATAAAAAGCGGCGTCCAAATGATGCGAGCACAGAATGACTCGAGCACAGAAAAAGCATTAACTCCGATGTGTACTGTGAGACACTCCGACGCCTACGCAGGTCCATCAAGAACAAAAGACCGGGGCTGCTCACGGAGGGTGTGGTTCTGCTCCATGATAACGCGCGTCCACACGTCTCCAGAGTCACACAAATGGAACTGGACAAGTTCCAATGGGAGACGTTGGACCATCCGTCCTACAGTCCGACATGTCACCCTG
>BMAO01031330.1:0-40623 GCA_019973975.1 Trichonephila clavata
CAAATCGAGGCCATTAATAACAAACGAAATTCATTTGAATAAAAACCGATAGTTGTGCTACATATATCTGACACATCTATTGATGATAACCTTTTTGATCCAGTTCTTAATAAAAGAGCGCGCTTATTATCAGATAGCAATGAATAGTTTTTAGCAGTAGTTTTATCCACCAATTTCATTTTGAATTTTTTTATGTTGTATGTATTTACAGACTGAACTTTCACTGTACACTAGTTTTAATTTTTTTGTAATAAAAATGAATTGTGTGTTTTTGTTTACTAAACATCTAACACAAATTTTATTTAGGGTTTGCAATCGCATGTCATATTTTCAATCCCGGAATTTCGGGATTACATTATCAAAATCCCGGGATTAGGATTGGACTTTTTATTAAAAATACTTACATACATATTATCATATTTCAAATTGCATAATAAAATTGAAAATATAATTAAAAATTGGTCTAATATAAATTTTATTGAAACAAATAAAAATTCATTATAAAAAACAAATAAAAATAGTACATATGAAATTAAGAAAAAACAAAAACATTCATTTCTTGTGTTTTTGTAAATAAGCTTTTAAAAAACACAACTCGTCCAGCGTTTCATCGTTGAAACGGCTTCTTATTTTTGTTACAACTTGTCCTGCCGAAGTAAATGCACGTTCGGATTATTTATTAGTAGGTGTTATCGTCATTAAATAGGAGTATGTTTTTTTCAGATAGTCAACATGACTTCTTCCATTTTAAAAAAAAAAGACATCTTTTTTTAAATTTTTGATGACAGCGTCTCAAATCTAATAGACTGCATTGGTGCATATACCTCTTTGGTAACTTTATTTAGTTCTTCTGCTACACTTAATGGTTTTTGTATATAAATTGATCCAGTTATTGAATCAAATTATGAATCAATTTCATGTATTACCTCATTTGAAATTGAAGATCCAGTTGCATGAACTGTCAGTAATGCAATGGGATTTGAAGTGTCTCAAGTCATCCAAGCAGGTCCGGTATTAATTAAAGGCATTTAATTGAAGAAGGGACTGTGGCAAAATCTATTCTTGAGATGTTGCTTATATTATTGTGTAAGCAGCCACTTAGATCTGTGCGACGTTTTCCCATACGAGGAATAAAGAGCTTCATATATTTTTTCAACAAGAGCACTTTTAATTGCACAAAAAATTCTACTTACATATTTCATAAACAAAATATAAATTTTCGAAGAATTAAATTCTTAGAAAATTTTTATGAGAATAATTTTTTTAAATATAATTTAGACAAAAATTTAAATCCCGGGATTAGTTATTTTAACCCCTGGATTTACGGAAAGGAAAAAACACTGGGATCCCGGGGCTGCAAACCCTAATTTTATTATTACTATTTTACACGAGGGCTTTTTTCGGTGTGTGTGGGGGGGGGAGGGGAATAAAATATTCTCAAATTTACCATAAATCGCATGTATTTTTTACACGATTTTTTTGCATGGTTTTCTAACGAACATATCTACGACGTAAAAAAAAAGAGAGTTGAGTGTATAAAGAAAGATGAAGATACAGAAAGAGAGATTTTTGTGCTCAGCCGATAGGAGATTACTTCCGAGTTCTTATATGATTAATTCAATATAATTGTAGTTCTGTTTTATTCTTCAATATAGTTAATAATGGGTAGTAGAAGTATTCACTATATAGGCCTATAGATGAAAAAATCAGCTATATTAGTTACAGCATAAATACGAGCAACATTACCATAACCTTTGACATACGAATCGTAGGCTCGTATTCAATATAGAAATATCCTCGTCTTATGCTATCCAATTTACACGAAATCCGGAGCTAAGCGATTTTGTTTGAGAAAAAAAAATGATAGAATTGGGGTGAAATTGGTAATGTGATTGAAGTTGTCGATTTTACCAGACAATAAATTTAGAAGTGGATAGTGATGGCGTTGAAGAACTGCTGTATTCCCACAATCAGGAACTGACGATTGATGATCTCATAGAAATGAGTGAGCATGAGACATTGAAGAACTTGAGTTATTAGTCCAGTTCAATCGGAAGATTGAATGACGGTTGGGAATTTGACCGATTGTTCCAGAGTTTCATTGAAAAAGGGGTTACAAATTTTTTTAAACTGTAGACTCCAACGAAGAGTGTATTTTTTCAACAAAACAAGTAACAAAAAGTTTTTAGCATGCTACGACGAAATTCTGCGGGAGAAAAAAATCTTTGAGCCGGCAAACTACTTTGTAAGATTTTATGAAACCTTCTGCATCAAAAAAATTCAGTTTGTGATGTTGCATTTATGTTATCTAACATTTTATTAAATATTTTCCCCCTAAATTATTATTTTCTAACGTCTCCAGCCCCAACTAAAGAAAATTATGTGTATTTATATGTGAAATTATACCCTGACTTACACGAGAATACGACTTACGTAAGTATCACTCAATTCCACCTATCGCGTTAAGGTATCCGACTGTGGTTGTGACAACTTTTTAAAAAAAAAATGGAGATATGGGAATTTTTTTTGTTATTTTTAGATTTTCTTAGTACATTTTAAGAAAAATATGCTAAACATAAGAAGAGAAAAAGAAATTATTATTACTAAAATGGGAAAAAATAGGTAAACATTTGCAAAAAATAGCATAAACGCGGCCCATTCTGTACCAAAGGTTTATAAACAAATTTTCAATTTTTTCATTCTAAAGTGTTGTTATGTTATTCATTTTTGAAATGGCCTTCAGAATACAGATATTGTAATTTTTACAAAAAATAGAGCACATTATCTCAGTTATTATATGAAATTGCTTAAAAAAAACAGTGAGTATGTTAACACAAGGGACTGTAAATTTTGTAACAAAACAGTGATTAATAAATCTGAAGGTTAAAACAATTCTATTATTATACAGAACTTACAAAAAACATTGCAGTTAATTATTTTCAAAACTTTTTGAGCAATCGCTGGCCCTTGAGTATTTAAAAAAAACATATTTCGAGTAAAACGCGTTTTAAAGTATGACATATATATCTTGCTTAAAGTAATGTGGCATTTGCTTTCACTAAAACGCTTGTAGTTTTTGTTCTAGTGATCGAAAAATGATAAACTTAGTATTTTTTATAAAGCTAATAAGATGGCGTATAAAATAAAGTTATAAAAAATTGTCAATTTTTGGCAAAATTCACATTTTTAGGGCAGTCGGATACTTAAGTTCGGATTATCAGTGTAGGTCACTGTCACGTAGTGGAGGACGTGTTTTCCCGAGCTCCTGCTTCCTGCCGATTTGTCTGATTTACCCGACAGATGACCTGTCCCGGGACCAACTCCCTGATTGTGGAAACTTTCCTGATCCCTAGCGGCCCAGCACTACCGATCCTCTGCATTATATTGAGCCGTTCTCTGCACAATTTAAGTATTTTACTGCAATATATTGAGCCGTTTTCTGCTTAATTCCGGATCTCTACAGCATCCCGGAGCCCGAGTGGCTCGGAGCCCTGAGAACCACCGCCCAAAAGACCTGCGCCGGATTCTCTCCCCGAAGCCCCTGACCGACCAGACGCCGAGAACCATGACGGAGGATATGGAAACGAACGAGGGACCCTCGACGAAAGACAACCACCTGGTGGAACCATGCAGACGCCACGCCGAATTGGAACAGAACCTCATAAATGCCTCTGAATGACGAAAGAACGCCAAAGAACTCCTCTGCCACGAGAAATTTATACGAGATTCTTACGATGTAGTAGCCATAATAACACATCGAAAGACCGTTGAAGACCTAGATGGACTGATGGAGCAACTAAAGGTTGAATTAGCTTCGTTTTATCCTTGCCCAAACCCCGATTGCCCTGCGTACAATAGAACCCCAGACCTGACCCTGTAAGACGATGATGTGCTCACATGGGAACAAATACACGGCCCCGACTACAAAGACCCAAAGACTAGGACAGCTAACCGTAATCAAAAAAATTCCAAAAAACAAACCGATAAGGACGGATTCACTTCCCCGATCAAAACTAAAAAATTAAAATTAATGGACCACCCCAATCCAACTAAATAATAAATTCGATGCCCTCGCTACTAGCGACGCCGATCCCCCGATTCCTGCTCAACAACCGACACCTCCCAAAAAATCCCACCGATAATGTTAAAATACGAGACGACATACACAACCCTAGTTGCCGAATTATCCAGAAAATACCCAAATGTTACATT
Organism: Trichonephila clavata; assembly: GCA_019973975.1. Taxonomy (NCBI): domain Eukaryota; kingdom Metazoa; phylum Arthropoda; class Arachnida; order Araneae; family Nephilidae; genus Trichonephila; species Trichonephila clavata. Next base: position 4,213 of record BMAO01031330.1, read on the forward strand.
CAAATTGGCCGGAGAATTTTTAAAAATCTTCACCAATAGCCCTGATAATTATAGAGCCATTACAAACTACTTGACCGAAAAAGGTCAACAATATTACGACTCCCCCCCCCTAGCCTCTCGCCCTAGAAAAATTGTCATTAAAGGTCTTCCGATATCTACTGATATCGAAGACATTAAAAAGGATCTGACTGAGAGAGACCAAGGCTTCACCGTTGAAAAGGTAGCCCAACTGACAAAGGCCAAAACGAAGTATAAACTCCCCATTTTCATGGTGGAACTAACGAATAAACCGGACTCCCCTGATATTTTTAAACTAAAGACCTGCTGCCACCTAATGGTTAAGACCGATTCATTCAACAGACGGCCGGGGATTACACAGTGTTACAATTGTAACCTGTTTAATCACTCGTCCAAATACTGCCACATGCGTGCTAGATGCCTCAAATGCAGGCAGCAGCACAGAACTAAGGACTGCAGCATAACAGAAAAATTAGATAACCCAACATGCATCAATTGCAAAGAAGTTGGCCACTTGGTCAGTTCGTATAACTGCCCACAATACCCCCAAATTAAAAAGAAAACAGCTGACCCAATTCAGAATAGAAACGAAAACAGGAATGTTATCCAAGCCAATAAGGTCGTCGCAAAGGCTTCGTCCTATGCCGATGCTCTTAAAGGCACAAACTCCATAACTAAACCAAATACTTCAAAGCCCGACGCACAGATAACAACCCCAACTCAAAGTCAAGACACCCCTCTCCCCACAGCTAACGAAAACTCAAACGAAAAGCCCTTCGGTGTAATGGACGCCGTGTTCAAAATTAGGAAGCTCTTTGCTGACTACCCATTTCTCTTAGAATTGGGGAAACAGCTAAGGCGACCAAGGGAAAAGATAGGATAGGTGTTTTCTATCAGCATGTAATTGAAAATTATGAGTAGTTGGCTTACCCATCTATTCTAGCAACTACAAAAACCTCATACAATATCACATCAAAACCCCTCCCAATTCAACATCACGCCTCCGAGCATACTCGAACTCCCAATGGGAGTTCCGGTCAATAGGAAAGCTTGCTTTCCTACCCTCCGAAGATTTTACCTTCCTTCCCGTTATTCTCAACTTCCCTGATACATCACCTACTCCCCGATAACTTCCCCCAAATCTCTCGATCACTCCGAGTACCCACCGATTCGCCCCTACAAAAAGACACTTTTTAACTCACCTTTCTCATGGCAATCTTGCATTTCAATTACACTTCTTAACAAAAAAAAAGGGCAAAGTATAGAACGAATGCTAACCACCCAACCTGAAAAGATAGATTAAGATCTCAACAATGCGCTCTATTATTTGTTCAACACCTGTACAATCTGTAAAACTATTTCACTGCTTAAGTACTATCGCTGCTGGGAAGTATAATGTACAAACTCCGTTGCCTTTGATGCTACTTGTACATTAAAGTTAAATTATTGATGTTGTTCTGTAGTTGTTGACGAACAGTTCTTGATTTTGTACAACACTAATTTAATAAGAAAAACACCTGAGCTAAGACCTACATAAAATGTTGCTTTTTAAGATGTCCTGCTACAACATGAAAATTTTTAGACCAGTTTCAGCGGTTGAAATATACTTCATTTACTGATGAGAGGCAATCACGAATCAAACAAAGTTTTAAAAACGCAGGTAAAAATTAATTTTTATTTATTGTTTATATTAGAAAGTAATAGTTTTATAAAAAAAACGAGTAAATATACGGATTTCAAAGAATCGAATTGAAAGACATGAAAATAAACATTCGAAGTAAATTAATAGTATAGTACAAAATGTTCCTCCATTAATAAAATAATATTTTATTTATATCCAGATAAAGACTTTATAGTTATTTTGAGATAATTAAATATAACTATTTTTTATTATATTTTAGAAATGTAAATGAAAAAAAAAATTATTTTTGTCACACACTGGTGCTCAAAATTAAGAGAATTTTTAGATTTTGTTGATTATCTCTAGAACTACTGAACAGATTTTAATGAAATTTTGTGTATATATGTTAGGTTTGAAAAGATTAGCTTCAAAATTAAGTGAGTAATAAATAAAAATAGAGCGAACTCTTTACCATCGCGTGAGGATTTGTGGGTAAATAAGCCTATTTAAAGGTGGAGCGAGCGCTGACAAAGGAGAACGCATACTCGAAAAGGCTTAGCTGGTGACTCCTCGTCGAATTACTGTCTATTGTTCTACTCGGTTGCGCGCCAAAGGGCTGCCATGTTGGATTTTATTTGATTGAAGCGGAATAAAGAAGTATTTTTTAGAGATGATGCCCTCCTCATTTAACTAGCAGGCCTGGGCCTGTCATATATATATATATATATATATATATATATATATATATATATATAGAGAGAGAGAGAGAGAGAGAGAGAGAGCTGATAGAATATGGGCAATAATAAAAAATAATAATTTTGTCCATCAATAAATTTTGATTCAATAATGATCAAATTTCGTTTTGAGAATAAACTTAACTGTTATTAAAAACATTAACTTTTAAAGCAAATTTAGATTAGTTAAATATATAACAAACAAGGTTAAAATGTCAACGCGCACGTTGGCGAGGAACTGCCAAACTGCTTGATCCTCTTTAGCAGACGGATGACTTATAGTACTTTGAGATGACATAGCTTGGTATGATCTGCATATATATGCAGAGTTGCCACATAATAATAGTAATTATTATTCAAGTTACAATACACACGCATGGTTGTGCGTAACGCTCATCCAAGTAGGAAAGCATGAAACAGCAGTTACAGAATATACAAGGGGTGATCAAATGAAAAGGTGCGAAACGACACGGTGGGTACAAATATAGACTTTATTCAAAATATACACCATAGGCCTGAGCACAACGATCCCACTGATGAACAAGCCGCAGGATTCCTTGTTCCCAGAATTCCTGTGGCTGTGACGAGACCCAGTCCTTCACAGTGTCCTTGAGTACGTCGTCCGAGTTGAAGCGCTTTCCTTTCAGGTGTTTCTTCAGTGGACCAAACACATGGAAATCGCAGGGTGATATGTCCGGACTGTAGGGCGGATGGTCCAACGTCTCCCATTGGAACTTGTCCAGTTCCATTTGTGTGACTCTGGAGACGTGTGGACGCGCGTTATCATGGAGCAGAACCACACCCTCCGTGAGCAGCCCCGGTCTTTTGTTCTTGATGGACCTGCGTAGGCGTCGGAGTGTCTCACAGTACACATCGGAGTTAATGCTTTTTCTGTGCTCGGGTAATTCTGTGCTCGCATCATTTGGACGCCGCTTTTTATAAGAGCCTTTGCTCTCTCCTGCGCATGCGGGCACCCGCGCATGATCCGATCCCAGTCAGAGTCTCCAATGGCATCCCGAGATATCTCGCTACGTTCTCCCTTGGCGGAATATGCAAATATTTAACTGTTTCATTTTTATGTCGTTTCGTACCTTTTCATTTGATCACTCCTTGTATATATATATATATATATATATATATATATTTATAAAAGAATTAGTTAATTTGGGGTATGGACCCTCTCTTTCAGATAAACAGTCCTCACATATTGATTTTATATAGGAAATAAAGGAATTTATGAGTTCTTGTGGCAATTAATCCTACTCGTGCAACAACTCTGTTTTTAAACCTTTGAAGGTTCTCGGAGAGGAGCTGCAAGTTGCAATTGCTCCCCCCCAGAGGATCCTAGACATGCTCTATACAGATGGGGTCTGGAGGTCTAACTGGCAAATCCATTCGATTAATATCCTCACTTTGCAGATATTCATCGACCAGACGAGTTTTATTGACCTCGAGTTGCCATATATTCTTGCCGTACTTTCATACGGAGAGAACCAGGGACCCGCTATACATGCCTTTTATATCCGATAAATCGACTGTTACAATTGCGGAGGCTTGATGGTTTAGCAGATATTACTTTGGATGCTAGTACTCAACGTTATGTTTTTGCAAGGGGCACCGTGACTGCTGTGTGACGTATAGGGCTGAGGTCTTGGAGCCTATGTTCACCTTTTCACGGGTCCAGTTGCACCTGATTTTATTTTAATGGATGACACCGGGAATCACATTGAGATCCTCTGATCGATGAATTTCTGGATTTGCCAGTTAGATCTCCAGACCCCATCCGTAGAAATTGAAACACTCTAGGAAGGGCAATTGCAGCTCACAGCTCCTCTCTGAGGACCAACCAAGGCTTGAAAACTGAGTTGCTTAACGCGAGTGGGATTAACTGCCACAGGAACCCATTTATTTCCCTATTTCCGATATAAAATCACAGTGTGAGATCTATTTATCTGAAAGAGAAGACCATACCTCCTATTAATCCCTTTTTTTCGTTATATTCTGCAACTGCTGTTTCATACCTACCGACTTGGATGAGTGTTACGCACTATCATGCGTGTGTATTTTAATTGTTGAACGATTGTTTTTTGCATTATATCAGCCCTATGTACATACCAATTTTCATTAAAATCTGTCGATTAGTTCTGTAGGTAATCGACAAAATATAACAATTCTCTTACTTTCGAACATTAGTGTGGTAAAATGAAACTTGTAAATGCAGAATTAGTTAATTAAATCACAGAGATAATAATCGAATGTTTAATCAATTCTAACAGTGCCTGCGGCTGAAAGATTTTGTTCCCAGCAAAATTTCCTCTTAGCATGCTAATTATTTTTTATGTTCCTTGTTATTTTGAAAAAATCCGCTCTTAGTTGGAGGCTACATTTTCTAAAACTTGTAGCGCTTTTTCAATGAAACTGAGGGCATATGTCCAATTCCCAATCGTCATTCAACCTTCTGATTGAACTGGGTCTAAAGACCCGATGCTTTAAAGTCTTACTCTTGCTCATGCATTTCTATGAGCTCATAAACTGTCAGCTCCTGATAGAGGGAATCCAGCAGTTCTTGAGCGTCATCACTAGCCACTTCTAAATTTATTTTCCAGCCTAAATTTTTTATAATAATACAAAATAAATTTTTTCAGCTGAGAGTCATTTTCGAGTGATACGTCCGAACATGTACGTTAGCTAAATATGAAGCAGGGAAAGAGTAATCAAGTTGTGTAGCTCTCAAATAAAAGACGAATCGACGAGATTTGAAAGTCACATAACTCCAGGTTCGAGTGAATGGGAGTTGCGTACGTCGAAGTATTACTGTATTTCAAAAGGTATAATTCTTTCTTAGCCTTTAATTAAATATAATAAAAATTTTGGCATTGATGCTCTATTCTGCCCATCTTTCGAACTATTTTATTTGCTTAGAAATATTGTTCACTTAATAGATTTCACTAATAATTACACATGATAGATTTTAAAAAAATTTCAATAGAGTCTTCTAATACCAGAAAATATAATTTTAGCTATAGCAATAAATGCAAAGATAAAATAAATTATCATTAAATAAAAAGCATTAATATAAGTAATGCATAAAAGCTCAGATTCTTTTGGAAGTAGAAACAAGTTTAGTTGTTTAGGGATGAGAGTCATGCATTTGATAAAAAAAAAGAGCTGTGAATTGTACATTAATAATTTGCGCTCTCATGCAATTAGTAATATTCTTCTACAGAAATCTCTCTAAGTATTTAGTTCTTAAATAGGTTATGCAGTTTGGTTCAAAATGCTTTAGAACATTGTTCGTTATGTCAACACAATACTTTTATAAATTATGTGTGTTTTTCATAATGCTAAGTAAATTTAACCACTTAACGGTTTGCCCATACACCGTATGGGCTATCGAAAACTGGTCACAACTGGTTTCTCGTTCGCTGTATGGGCATTGATATTTTCTTCTTTCTACCTTTGATTTGCATAAATATTTTTAATTCTTATTGTGAAAGTATTAGTGCTAGTATGTTTTTAAGAGATGCAGTTTGTCCATGGTGCTGAAATCCCTCTCAACCGGTATTATTTTTGTGGTGAAGGCGTGAATTTTTCATTGAAGGCAGTAATTTAGATTCTTGAAAATATTCCGTAAAGATCAGGGATTGGCAAGGCGCTTGAGAAGAAACTGAAATGGAAAGATAATCTAAAAAAGCCTATATTATCGTTGTCTCCATTTCAATGTAAGACTGAGTATTACATCATACTTCAATTGTGCGTGCATATATATATATATATGTATATGCACCCACTCACACAAAATCTTCAATCATTTGAAAAAAAAAGGTATGGATATATGAAACTTTTTTGTAATCCTGAGAGAAATTCTTTTAAGATAAATGAAACATTCTTCATAGTGTACAGAGAGAGTACTTACAAAAAGCAAACTTTTAAGGATTTTGTGTTCCACATTTATAAAATAAAAATAGTATTAAAAAATTGAAACTTTAAAATTAAACTTTAAAATTGAAAATTAAAATAAAATTCTTCCATTTTCGTATTCTGTTATTATGCTTAGTTATATTTAATAAAAATATGCCTGTTTTGGAAACTTTTGGGGGCAAAAGAAATTGACTTAAGTGGTTAATTTAAACGGCTCCATTGAAATTAATGATTCCGCATTTCGTTACTATTAATCTAATAAATAATTAACTGTACTCAGAAAAATACAAGAAATATTCGAAGAGTCCCTGAGTTAATTTATTTTTGTTTTACTTTCCAGAAGAAAGTTAACAGAAATTAATGACATCTGTTAATTTATTAAGTAGATGTATTTGATTGTAGTATCTTTTCTTAAAACTTCCATTTTTCATTTTCTTTAAAGTAAAATATGTTTGCTTTCGAACGAAATGAATTTCCTTAAGCGTATATGCGTACAATAAATTTTACGCGAAAAAAATTGTTTTCTCCTCAATTAAAACACTCACATTCTCTAAACAAAAAATAATAACTAGTATAAGAAAAAAACCGAGAGAGAGAGAGAGAGAGAGAAACAGGACAGGTAAAGGAGAGAAACTTAAGCAATTTTATTTTTTTAAAAAAAAGCCACAACGTATTGTTTTCAACTTAAACTTTCACAAAAGCCCGCCTACTTGTCTCCATTATGTATTTTAATTCACCAAAACCATTCTTATCTGGATATTTACATAAAGGGCCTACTTCCGTTCCCCCTCCCCCTTCCCCAGATACTTCCGGAGGAAAAAAGGACAGATGTTTTCTCCACGCATGCTCATTCCACACTCCATACGGATCGATTGAAGTTGTAGGGGGGGAGGGCTACGAAAGCGGTTGGGGGGAAAAAGGGTAATGCAAAATGGAGGATCGTCGTAGTACCTCATCGCCTGATCGTCGCTCCAAAAGATCTTCTTTGGCCTCGAGTCGTATTTTAGAAGCGGATATCCCGCCCTCCAGGACAAATCAAAGCCCAAAAGGTAACCTTTCAAAGGATTTCTACTATGCTTGCACTTAGTTGCAGTACGCCGTAACCACGGACACCACACAACGTGTATCTGCCCATGCGTGTGCGGTTTTGCTTTCTGTGTCGATTCTGGTATTCTTCTTGCGTACTACAAATTGAGTTCCGTTCAACTTTGTAAACATAGTGAATGGGAGTAATTAGGGAACAGGGAAAGAAAATGACAACGTGTTTAAATGAAAGAACGATAATCAATGAAAAGTTTGGAGTAGTTTTTGTTTAATAAAAGTTCGAAATTCGTGACAAGAGTTTGATTGGGTTGAAGTTCGATTAAGTTTTGTTTATGATTTGTGTATGTTGGTTAAATGGAAGAATCGTGGTTCTGTCGATGAACTGTAAATAAATTTATTGCTAATTAAGCTAGAAAAGATTAAAAAAAGTCTATTAATTTTCAGTTTCAGTAAAAAACAATTGGTAATAAACAAAAGTTTTCAAAACTAGTTTAAAAGTTTATTTTCCCCCCGAATGACAGATTGAGTCCAAATTTTTGGTACTTAAAATTTATTCGAAAATACCAAACGATTCGTATTTTACTACAAGAACAATGATTGATGATGCGTATAAAATTACATTTAGAATTAATTTTTTTTATTATGGAATGAAAATTGAAATTTAAAAGTTTATTATCAGTTTCATATAGATATTTGAATAAATAAAAATAGGAAAACAAATAATTATTTTTAAATGAAATTCACATATCTTAGATAAAATTTCTTAACAATTAAGTGAGAAGAATATTTTAGAAAAAAAAAATTCTTTTTTGAAGGAAAAGATTTTTTTAAGAATAATGTATATTTAAACTATTTTTTTCCTTATTTAACGTTAAAAAGAAACTAGTATAATTTTTAATCTAGCTTTCAATTTCTTGGCATTTGTTAAAATATTTATTTGACTAATTTATATTTTAATAAACACAAAAATATCTGACTCACAAAAACAGTTTTTTAAAATGGAATTTTTATATTACTTTTACACATGACTGTTCGATATAACTATAAGGAGAAAAACTAATTGTTTCATAGCCCCAATTACACATAATTATGAACGCATAAATTGTTGAGAGAATACGTTTAAGTTTGTATTTCATAAAATTAATAATTTTTTTTCATGTTGTGTATATATGTTCCCATTATATTCTTAATAAGAGGTAAAGTACTAATTTAATTGACTATTAAGAGTACATTTTACAAATTACCTTTGCTACTATTAAAGTTTAAATAAAAATAAAAAATCAAAGAAAAAAATCCTATTTTAAAAGTTTTTTATTTTCCAACACGAATTAACTGCTTTAAACTTTTTACATGGGGTTTAAGCATGTTTTTATGAAACACATTAATACTTTTCATCTATACGTATAGCTGCGAAGCTTTTTTTCTAACGCTATTAACACAGAATTAGTGTTAAGTTAACGTTTTTGAATGGAAGAACTCAACACTTTGTGCTGATACTGATAAAATACAAAGACAACTGTGCTAATTTTATTATCAAATTGAAATACAAAATCGCCATGCATATTGTTGTACGAAACAGACAGCTGAAAAAAAGTATATTGAACTCTTATTAAATTATCCCTCACATTTTGGAGGTTATTTTCTATGTTTTGTGCTCTTGTCAGAAAAATACACAGCATTTTATAAAATGTGTGTCATTCAGAAAATTATAACATAAAATATTATTCTGTTTCTAATAGGGCATTCTTACGAATTTTCGATGGGATATGCGTGAATGTAATGCTTTAATGCAAGTATAACAAACCAGAAAATGTATATAATTCAAAATAAGTTAAAACTTTATGAAGATATCTAAAAATCTCCTTAGTACGTAAAACTTCTGTGATTTTTACACAAAAGTCAATAATAAACATTTAAAACTAGGCCTTTTTTGATAAATCTTCTGAAAATTAGGAAAAAAAACTTAAACCTGTTACTTACACATTCACTTTTTTGTCTGCTACTAAAACATAATACCCATAGTAGATTTTAAACTCCTTCATATGTATTCGCCTTTGATAAAAATAAACTATAGTACTAAACACTCTACAATACTGAATTTGTGTGTTAGATATCTCACGAACATTTAAATTCATATCACTGTCTTTTAATTCAAACAATAGTGGCAATTGAAAAATTATACTAACACAGGCAGCGAATTTTTATTCAGAGCACGTTTCCACACTGAGCTAAATACGACATTGCTCTTAAAATATAGCTATTTAAACTTGTTCAATCACATATAGTCATCTAATTTGGCTATTATATATATATATATAGTTGTGTTTAATTTTCTTCCTGTTAGCATTGTACAGTGCTCTTAAGGCTATCATTAGTCGAGCGTTTGGAATTTGTTAACGTAATGCTAAATTCTATGGAAGTTCTACTTCCCCGCTCTTTTCGACAATGCTGAATAGATTTTAATGGAATAAAGTACATGAGAGAGTCAGTATTAACAAGGAAGGAGAAAAAGCTTGTTAAGACAGATTTTCAAATCTATGGTACTTAGGGCAGCGTTTTTCAAACTGGGGGGCACGATTACTCTACGAGGGGGTCGTGAGCATATTGAAAATTTGAAAACTAAGGATTATTTAAGAAAATTACTAATTTACTGAAATAAACAAACAAAATACATTCTGACATAATAGAAATAAAAGATACATTTAAACTGATATAATACACTTATAAATGTATCAGTACTCCAAATATATTTTATAATTAATTTAGCAATACTAAGTTAAGAACAAGTTTAATAATTTCTAGTGACCCCATTATCTTGTCACATATACAAAATTATATACAAAAATTAACATCTTGAAAATTTGTACTTTTATATTTAATCCCTTGGCTGCGGATTAAAAGTTATGCAATTCGCTCCCCAATGCCACCGTTTTCCAAGTAGGCATGTATATGTGATGTATTGGGGGGGGGAGGGAAGAAAAAGAATAAATAAGCAAATCCTCTGAAATAAGTAAATCCTTCGCAAACACTGTCAAGTCACATTTATTGCATTCCATTGCCTTCGGAATAATTTTATGAATAACAGTGCGCAGAAAAGATGACGTAAATATACGTTCAGTGGAAATAACGCTTTGACTGAACGAGACGTTTATATACGCCCTTATGGGGTTTAAGTCGTATTGTAGCCTTAGCACTAAAGTATAGTATTATTGAATTGAATGCATTGTTATTGTATGGAGAGGGGCGCAATGAAAATTTTGATTGAATATTGGGTCGCAAACACTGGAAGTTTGAGAAGCACTGACTTAGGGTTTTCCAAACGTAATACAGTCCCCAAATAGGTTTCAATTTTCGTCGCACTCTGAAACAATACGATGATTGTTGGGGAAGGACTCCTAAATTTTGAACCACTGTCAAGTCATCTGGATGACATTTGAGCCCCTTGTCCAAACTTCCACCCTAAGTCAACGGGAGAATTTCGAGCCTGGCTGTTGTCCGCGACCATGATTATGTCCCCGTGGCAACAACACGGTTTCCAAACATATATTGCTGTGTTGCTGAGATTGATCTCACTCAAAACGCGTAATTCACAATCAATCAATGAATAAAAGGATAATTGATTAAAATTAATTTAAGATAATATCTTTAACCAATCATACTCCTTATGTGTTTATTGTGCAGTTCATGCTAGATGCGAACTCACTTTTAATAAAATCACAACTTTTTGCTATGAGGCATAGACAAAACTGAATTAAAAATCTATTGAATAATTGTATTATGAATCTTACTTATATATATATATATAAGGCATCCAACTACCCTAAAATTGTGAATTTTGCCAAAAATGGACAAATATTTTATGATTTATTTTATAGGTCATCTTATTAACTTTATAAAAATACCAAGTTTATTTTTTTCCGTTCACTAGAACAAAAACTACAAGGGTTGTAGTAAAAACCGATGCCATTACTTTAAGCAAGATAGGTCATACTTTAAAACGTGTTTTACTTCAAATGTGTTTTTTTTAAATGCTTAATCGGGGACAGTGATTGCTAAAAAAGTTTTGAAAATAATTAACTGAATTTTTTTGTGTATGTTCTCTATAATAGTAGAAGTGTTTTAACCTTCAGATTTATCCATCACTGTTTTATTACAAAATTTACAGTCTTTATGTGAATATAATCACCGTTTTTAAAGCAATTTCATATAACAACTAAGATAAAGTGCTATAGATTTTGTAAAAATTACAATTTCTCTTATCCTGAAAGTCATTTCAAAAATGAATAACATAACAACACATCAGGATTGAAAAATTTTAAATTTGTTTATAACAGAATGGGCCCTGTCATGTTATTTTTTTATACATTTTTACCCATTTTTTCGCATTTTAATAATAATAATTTCTTTTTCTCTTCTAAATTTTAGCATATTTTTCTTAAAATGTATTAAACAAATTTAAAAACAACAAAAAACCCCATATCTCCATTTTTAAAAAAAAAAATTGTTGCAAGTCGGATACCTTAAGAAAAAATGAGAGGAGAATTTTCAAAAATTCTCACCAGTTTTTAACAATGAACATATGATAGAAGTTAAGGATTTTTTAAGACTAAAATCTTGCTGCTTTATCTTTTCCTTAGATTGAAATTTTGAGTACGATGGCGTCAATTTTAGAATAAACTTTTGGTGTTTAGTGTCTGTCTGAGAGAGAAAGAGAGAGAGAGAGAGAAAGAGAAAGAGAGAGAGAAATTGTTTTTGAGTTATTTTTTAAAGAAAGAGATATCCAAACTTTTCTTTTTAATTGAGAAAAACAAAACATTGCATACGTAGCGGTCAGTAAGGATTAGAATTTGGAAGCCTTTGCTTTTACTTTTTATGAAATGCTTTAGAACAAAATTTTGAATATAATTCGATCATAGAGGTAGATATCATAATCAGAAGTATACGTGTATCATTCGAGATTTTAGAAAACCAATATTGGGTTTAAAAATTGGAGTTTAGATGACTTATTTATTTGTTTCGGAATAAGATGAACATTATAATTATTTCTATTGAAAAAATAACATAATTATTCAATAATTTTTAAAATTTAAAAAAGTGCAATTTCTATTGCGCTGATATTGAATTTTACTTTATATGGAAGGATGCCACACAATGAATAAGGTCAGACTATATATTTGAAATTAGAGAATACTCATTATGAGTACTGATGTTTCTTTAAAACTTTGTTGAGCTCCCACATTGGATACATAAAAATAACTAACGAGCAAAAGCCATAAATGCTTTTTTCAACATACAACCATGAAATTGTTGATCAGGGCTTTTAATGTGTGGGACCAGTACTATAAAATATAGACAAAGATTTTAATAAAAAAGTGATACATATACCAGTATCAGCAACATGACTTCGGAGGGGATATCACAGCACGCAAATGTATAAAATGAGCCGGATCAGTGTTGAGGTAATCTATAAAAAAAAAGGAGGAAGGACACGGTTTCAGACATTTCCTTTAACTTAATGCTTCTCAAACTTTCAATATTTACGACCCAATTTTCTGTCATAATTTTCCTCGTCCCACCACCTTCCCACCATTTAGTAAAAATGCATTGAATTCATAATACTATGCTTTGACGCTAAAGATACAATAAGACTTTGACCTTCTAAGGGACACCGGCGTATATAAACGTCTGGCTCAACCAAAGCGTTAATTGCCCCGGATTTATATATACGTCTTACCGATCTTTTCTATGCACTGCTATCCATAAAATTATTTCGAAGGCTTTGGAATGCAATAAAAGGACCTTGACAGTGTGTTTGCAAAGGGTTTACTTATTTCATTGTACTTGATTATTTATTACTTTTCTTCCCCTCTCCCCAATACATCACATTAGCATCCTACGAGGAAAACGATGGCATTGGGGAGAGAATCACATACGTTTTGATCGGCAGTTGTTTAATTATAAACCATACAAATTATCCAGACGAGTGTCAATTTTTGTATATAATTTTATATATTTCAAGCCCATGAGGTCAATGGTAATTATTAAACTTGTTCCTGATTTAGTATTGTTAAATTAATTATAAAATATATTGTGCAGTAGTGATACATTTATAAGTGCATTATATCAGCGTTAAAGTGTATTTTATTTTTTATTAGGTCAGGATGTATTTTGTTTGTTTATTTTCAGTAAATTAATATTTTTTTAAAAATAATTTTTCTTTTTCGACTTTTCAATATGCTATCACGCTCCTCTCGTAGAGTTATCACACCCCGAAGGGGCACGCCCCACAGTTTGAGAAACACTGCTGTAGCTTTAAGAGAAATCATACCATCAGGATACCAATACTGAACTATCAGGATGTGGTAGAATGATAGGGAAGTTTGAAGAGGGATTGATTGAAGAATGAAGATTTGACTTTTGCTCAAGAGTTTTAAATTGACAAAGGTATAGTCTCAAGAGCTTGAGAAACCTTCTAAATGACAGGAATAGCTGTAAAAAAGGTTTGGTGGTGGTCACCCGAGAAAAACAACGGCACGTGAACACTAGTATATCGTTCTGCAAGGAAAAGAGTTCGTGACCAGACAACAAAGAATGACAACATCTCGTGACAAGACAATATCTCATGAACTGAGTCATGCTCTGTCTGCGGATGAGAGTCGTTTCAGTCTGACTAACAATTCGCAACGTCAGTTGATGTAGAGGGAGGATGGGACACGGCTTCATCCCTCTAATATCAGCGAAAAAAATCATTGGGGTGGTTCTAAAATGGTTTTGTGGCGAGACATTATGTTGAATGGACCAGCGGAGCTCTATATTTTCGAAAATGGCTTACTTACTGAAGATCGTTGCTGCAATGAAATTGTCCTCCCACAAATGCATCTGTTCCGAGGTGCCATTGGTCCAGACTTAACTTTTGGGGATGACAAAGCGCGTTGACACAGGGCATCTGCCATTGAGGAACTTCTAGAACGAGAGGATATTTGCAAAAGGGATTGACCAGTGGCCTCTTCTTATTTAAATTTCAGGTAACATGTGTGGCATGCCTTGGGGAGACGCTTGATAGCAAAATTGTATTAGAGAACACCAGACAGTTGAAATAGATGCTCCTTGAAGAGTGAAAACTCTTACTTTGAGAATTGCAGGATAATTTGGTATTGAGTATGTACGTAATTATGACAGTTAGGGGACTTTACTTACTACTTTGCAACAGTTAGAAGAGTTCACTTACTACTTTGTAACAGTTAGGAGAGGTTACTTACTACTTTGCAACAGTTAGGAGAGTTCACTTACTACTTTGTAACAGTTAGGAGAGGTTACTTACTACTTTGTAACAGCTAGGGGAAGTTACTTAACACTTTGTAATAGTTAGGGGAGGTTACTTACTGCTTTATAATAGTAAGGGGAGGTTACTTACTACTTTGTAACAGTTAGGGGAGCTTACTTACTACTTTGTAACAGTTAGGGGAGGTTACTTACTACTTTGAAACAGTTAGGGGAGTTCACTTAATATTTCGTAACAGTTAGAAGAGGTTACTTACTACTTTTGAACAGTTAGGGGAGTTCACTTAATACTTTGTAACAGTTAGGAGAGGTTACTTACAGTGTATCTCTTTCTGATGGCATGAAAATCTTTTTTACTGAGGTTATTTTGTCAATAAAGTCTTTTTCTGCTTCCATTATGTATACATACAGTTAATGTTTTGGCTACTAAGTTCTCATTAATCTCTTTAAGTGTTACATTGGCCTCAGTAATGTGAATTTCATGTCACTGTTTTCGGAATTACTGCACAATTTGAAAGTCGTGCTTAAGTTCTGCACACTAGGGTAGTTAGTGCAAATATATATAGATAAGAATTATTAAGAAATAATAAAAATTCCAGAGAAAAAGTCCACGGGACTATTTTTTCTAAGTTTTCACCCGGATTTTTTTTCAAGTTATCTATGTAAGTTAATTGAAAAAAGACATTACGCTGTCTTTTGAAAATTATTTCATCTAATGAGCAACAGTAGTGAAAATTGCACTTATTGTTAACGAAAATAAAAGTGTTTAAATAAATTTTTAGGAGCATTAGATTTAAATTTTATAATAATTTATCAAAAGTTAATAATTCATCAAAAGTAACGCAAGTTGTACCTTTTAGAAAATCTACTATATTATTACCGTTTTTATGTACATATAAATCTTTGATTTTTCTTTGTATTTTTATGAATATTTTATCTGTGCGTTTTATGATAGTTACAGAAAAAATTTCACCAGATATTTTTAGAAAACACAGAAAACTACCTCCTTTTGATTGCTTCATTAATTATGAAACAAAGTAGATTATAGCTGTCTTTGAGAACAAGAACAATTAACAGCCCATTGTACTTTATTCCGGTACAATTAATCACTTGAAGTGTTTTCCTGCCACAAACGCAGTTTACCGTATTGGAAATCGATTGCTACGCGCGAAACTGATCCTTCATTCTTATACTGTTTTTCCCTTTTCTATGGGGAGGATGATTTGTTTGGGTAGGAAATAACCGTCTTCCTGATTGTAGGTGTCTTTTTTATATCACGCAAATTCTTGTTCTCATTTTTTGTCGCTTTCAGGCATCGCCAGAGTGATAACAAATTGATAAATCTGTTCCCAAAACTGTTACTTTGTGTAAGCTGGAAATTAATAGTAAAAATTACCAGTGAGATTTTTTTTATATTGTAAGATTGTATTCAATTGAATGTAATGCACTGGTGTAGCCGAATTTGACCTACAATTTAAGGTATCCGACTACCCTAAAATTGCGAATTTGGCCAAAAATGGACAAAAAGTTTTATGATTTTATTTTATAGACCATCTTATTAGCTTCATAAAAATACCATGTTTATTATTTTCCGTTCACTAGAACAAAAACTACAATTGTTTTAGTAAAAGCAGATACCTTTACTTTAAGCAAAATGTCATACTTTCAAACGCGTTTTACTCGAAAAGGGTTTTTGAAAATGCTCAAATGGGGATGGCGATTGCTCAAAAAGTTTTGAAAATAATTTACTGAAATTTTTTCTGTATATCCTGTATAATAGTAGTAGTGTTTTAACCTTCAGATTTATGAATCACAGTTTTATTACAAAATTTATAGTTCCTTATGTGAATATCATCACTGTTTTTTTGAGCAATTTCATATAACAACTAAGATAAAGTGCTCTAGTTTTTAAAAAATTAAAATATATTTTATCCTGAAAGTCATTTCAAAAATGAATAGCATAGCAACACATCAGGATTGAAAATTTTTTAGTTTGTTCATAAACTTTCGGTACAGAATGGGCCCCGTTCATATTATTTTTTGTACATTTTTATCCATTTTTCCCATTTTAGTAATAATAATTTCTTTTTTTTCTTTTAATTTAGCATATTTTTCTTAAAATGTGTTGAACAAATCTAAAACCCACAAAAAATCCCCATTCCTCCATTTTTTTAAAAAAAAGTTGTCGCATGTACACGGATACTTAAGTGGAGTGACAGTAGGCAGCATGGAGACGACAAATTAAATAGTAGCCCGAGGGAGGACGATGAACCAGACGAGGGAAGTGGCCAAACAAATGCGGAGATTTGGAGTGCTGTGGTAGGGTTGAAGAAACGCATGCCAATTTTCAACATATTCTGGAATTGCTGCAGGGAGTACTGGCCACTGAGCCCAGAAATTGTGGTTCATGCATGATGGTGCACCAGCACTCTTTTCCGATTGCGATATGAAACTACCGCCATGCTACATATCCCGGGTGGTGAATTAGACGCTGTAGAGCTATTGCTAGGCCTCCATGCTCTAATGACCTCCTTCCTTTGGATTTCTTCTTCTGGGGTCGCCTGGAATTGCTTGTTTATGAGACACCGGTGGCAACAGTGGAGGATCTCACGGCACGGATAGCCGTCACTTCTCCTGACATCGCCAGCACTCTAGATTTGTTTGAATGCGTCCGGCAATCCTTCGTCCATCAGTGTTGGCTGTACTATGACTTACGCAGCCGCAACTTAGAAAAATTCCTGTGACAATCCCTGGTCGTTGCATTTCTGACGTCTAGCTATGATGCATTGTTCATAATGTAAGCATGTTTTATGTCTATTAGTGCATTTCTTACCTCTTATTGCTCTTTTCCTTCCACTCGACATCACACCCTTCATAACTGTTTTTGCAAATTACTCGGACTAAACGTGCTTTCCACCCCCATGGTCTCTGACAGGGGTCGGCAACCTATGGTACGCGTGCCACATGTGGCACGCGGAATTCTCAATGGTACTCAGTACTACTCTACAAATTGGTCAATTTTTGAATGAATGGAAGTTGATAAATTTGCTATGGAACTTATTTAACGAACATCTTAAGAATTATGGACATTTACGGAATTGCGAATACATCTGAAAGATAACTCTAAAGAAAAATTTACAGTTAATTTGTAAATTATTGCATGCATTGCTGGAGAGATTTAATTATTTGAAGAGAGAAAATAGGACGTACCCTGCTTTCCGCTTTTGGTTCAACGTATCAAAATAAAAAAAAATCTTTCTTCATATGAAAAATATTTTGAGTTCGCAAAGAAATTGATTAACAATGAATGATCAGAATCGTGTTAAATTGAAAGTCACACACATTATACCCCTGATCTTGTGAAATGAAAGAGTAGAGCGGTGCAAGCACTAGGTTTGCATTAAAATTTTCATTTACCTTTTATTTAACAATAATGAAGGGAAATATTTATATTTTACTTTGTCTTTTCTTATTTTAATAAATATGTTTAAAAATGCACTTATTTATTTATTTTTTATTTTTGTTGAAGAAATAGTTATATTTTATGCTGTTTATGTTTATGTTAAGAAATATCTTTAAATGAGAGATGCAAAATCAATGCATAATAAAAGTGTAAATCTAAATTATTGACCTCTATTCTCTAATTCTGCATGTATTATCACGGGAATCGAATTTTCAAAAAAGTCATGTTGTGTGGCACGCTGGATCATATTGGTAGATTGGTTTGCCACGCCACGGCTAAAAGGTTGCCGACCTCTGGTCTATGATGATTTGTCGTCCCCATGCTGCCTGCTATCATCCTCTGAATTTGTCCGTCGAATTCGGCAACACCCTGTATAAAAGATTGTTATCATGAATCAGAATTTGTGTTTTAAGTCAAAAAAGTACTGTAAAATTTATGTTGTTTTACAAAAATCCAGATTTTTCAAACACTCTAAAAATAGGACGGATTTATCTGTTTCAAGCAATAGTGGCTGTGATACCCGAAATTGAAAATTAGATGCTCTTTACGAAAAATAGATGGCGTGCTGGATAGGGTGGTGAAAAAAAGTTCAAATTAGCATTTTCGAGTTGCTAATGCTTGGAAAAAGTGTGACTGTAAATAGCTTAAAAATAATAATCATATATCGGATGAAATTTTCCAATCCCACAAAGCGTTTAAATATTTGGAAAAAAAACAACCGTTGTCACCGTTTTCAGCAATTTTTTAAGGTTTTACTACAGTAGTTTTTAGTGCTATAGTGATAAATTACTATAACGTGCATTGATACATAAGAAAAAAAATATTTCTCTATTTAGAGTTTCCAGTCACCAAAATTCTTTAAAACTTACAAAAAAAAAAACGCAACATTTTTTCAATTTTTATAAATTTTAAGAAGTAACAGCTTTGAATTATTTTAATGCCTTATAGATTTTATGATTTAAATGCATTCAAAACAGGCTGTATAAAAGAAATCTTTAAAAAATATGTTTGTTAAAATGTTCACAAAATTTAACTGTCAAGTTTCAACTATTTTAAACTTTACTTGTTGAAACAACCTTAGACTTTGATTTCTTTGAAAACTTAAGTATGATAAATCTGGACTTGTTTCTATGTTGTTGTAATGTAGCAATGTCTTAAACAAGATCCGCATATTTTTCTAGTGAAACTTTGTGTCACTCACTTCGCACATCATTCGATGGCTTACATATAACAGGAATTTTTTATATATACCTGTCTAGACTATCTACTGATTTTATGAAAAAGTTAATGTTTTTGCTATTAATTTTCGATAGAAGAGGTCAATTTAGCTGTTCTCAGTAAATTATTTCTACGTAATCTGCAGTTTCAAAGTTCAAAACTAGAGAGATAATGTTTCTGATGTTTTTACATTTCTAAGCAGATTACCTAGCTTTAAGACATTTCTCAGTTTTCAGCATTCCTTATGTGTTTCCTTTTCTGAAGCCCATTACCATTGATAGATTTTTGGAATGGGAAAAGAATTAAATTCCTTCGAAGACAGGAAAAGAAACTTGCTTCAGATATCCAGGCAAGTATCATGATGATTTGGTTGCTCTGTACACATGAATGGAGCCGTTCGTAAAAATTTTTACTCTTCTAAACTTCAAACTGTTATTGCTGTTACTTATCCCACCCGAATGACAGTAACATCAGATCTAGACCACAAAATTCATCATGGTAAGGAGCTAGTTGTACGCTGTTGATAGCCGTAGCTTTGAACACCATGCAGTTCATAGTACAATTTGACTTCTAGACTAGAATACAAGGGATGACAACTAAATTTCCAGCCTGCGCATGACCTAGCCGTTAGGTTTGGTGCGAAGGAGTGGGAATGAAATATAGTTGATCTTGATCTTTCCGGTGCTAGTGGTACGTTATTCCATCCTCTATCTACACTGCTGGCCACCGTAAATGCAACACCCTGAAGGAAGCACGCAAATAACATGAAATTTACAACATGCATTAGCGGAGGTGAGATATGCAAATGATTAGAATTTCAGCGCAGACAGACATCACGCACGCCTGTTGCGCCACCTCAAAGCTCTATTTAAGGCTTGGAGATTTCAACGATTTCAAGCTTGGAAATTGTGTTTTTCTTGTGTTTTTTTCAAAAAACGATCAGTTATGTTTCGTAGAAAACAGCGATCAGCTTTTGATCAAGTATCCGAGTTCGACAGAGGAAGGATAGTGGCCTACCGAGATTGTGGATTATCTTTCAGGGAAATCGGTAGTCGCGTGTTGGACGAAACCAAACAGCTGTAATGCGGATATGTGACCGTTGGATGTAGTAGAGTACGACGGACCGACGTAGTCGATCGTATCCACCTCAGTGCACCACTTCACATGAGGAGAGGCAAATTGTGCGCATGGCAGTGACGGATCGCTCAGTCACATCACGAACCATAGCACAGCACATTGAGTCTGTAACGCATCATTCAGTGTCTGCGCGTACCATTCGACGCCGTTTATAGCAGAGTGGTCTGTCCGCAAGACGTCCATTGCTTGGTCTACCCTTGACGCAGAACCACAGACGTCTCCGCCGCCAATGGTGCGATGAAAGAAGGATGTGGGCGGCAGAATGGAATGAAGTTGTCTTTACTGACGAGTCACGCATCTGTCTGCAACACCACGATGGTCGGATTCGAGTCTGGAGACACCGTGGAGAGAGGATGCTGAACAGCTGCGTTATGCACCGCCACACTGGTCCTGTACCGGGTATTATGTTATGGGCGGTATTGGATATCACTCTCGCACTCCTATAGTACGCATTTCCGGTGCTTTAAACAGCCAGGCTACATCTCCGTGGTGTTGCAGCCAGTTGTCCTTCCTTACCTTCAGGGCTTGGCCATAGCCATATTTCAACAGGATAATGCGCGACCACACATGGCATGCTTTGTCCAAAGGATCAATCACCAGATTGAATTGCTTCCCTGGCCGGCTCGCTCTCCCGATCTTTCGCCGATAGAAAACATGTGGTTCATGGTTGCTCAACGATTGACCCAGATTACACCCCCAGCTGCCACATCAGATCAACTTTGGCAACGTGTGGAAGCTGCTTGGTCTGCTGTACCCCAAGAACACATCCAAAGTCTCTTTGAATCAATGCCGAGGCGTGTGGCAGCGGTGATCTCCAACAATGGCGGCTACTCTGGCTACTGATTTTGGCAGGAACCACACTTCACAGAAGTCTATAAATTTAATCATTTGATACTTGGTCAACATGTTATCTACAAAATAAATTTTGTTGTGCTATCTCTTGTCTTTCTTGGTGTTGCATTTATGGTGGCCCAGTGTAGTTCAGTTTTCTTAATCCTTGTTTGAGAAAGACGTTGTTGTGTCGAAGTGCCGCAAGAAGGAAATATAATTGATCTTGATCTTTCCGGTGCTAGTGGCACGTTATTCCATCCCTCGATCTAGTTCAGTTTTTTAAATCCTTGTTTGAGAAAGACGTTGCTGTGTCGAAGTGCCGCGGGAATGAAATATAGTTGACCCTGATCTTTCCGGTTCTAGTGGCACGTTATTCCACCCTCTATATAGTTAAGTTTTTTTTATCCTTGTTTGAGAAAGACGTTGTTGACCTGTCGATCATGATAAACGTAAAAATCGAGCTGTGCATACATTTGAAATTCCTCGTGAAACTAAAAAAATAATTTCCAACTGAATGCTTAAATTGTTCAAGGAGTGTTTGGTGATAACTGCACGTGACATAGTCAAATTTTTGATTGTCACGAACGATTTTCGGAAGATCAGGAGGTTGTTGATGATAATGAACGTTTTTGTCGATTTGTGACACCAAGAACAGGTGATGCTTAATGTTTTGTTCGATGTTAATGGAATCATCAGGATTGAATGGGTAGCTTGAGGCCAAACGGTAAAACAGCAGTACTACATTGAAGTCCTAAGAAAGGTTGAAGCAAGAATGAGAAAGAAAAGGCAAGATCTGTAGAGCAACGGCACGTAGATTTTGCACCAAGGCAACGCCTCGGTGCACTTTGCGCTCTCTATGGCAGACAAACGCATTACTGGGCTCGAGGATCCACCGTACTCCTCAGATCTCACACCATTCAACTTCTTCCTATTTCTTAAAAAGAGAAATACATTGATAGGAACTCATTTTCAGTTTGTGGAAGAGATGAAGCCAAAAACGGCAGACTTACTGAAGATAGTGACAAATAATGAAACGCTAATGACAACTAGTGAACAGTGGAAAACTCGTATGCAGTTATGTATTGATAGGGAAAGGGAGTATGTTGAGGGGATTAAAAGGTATTTGTACATTATTTTCAATAAAGCTAATTTTTAAGACTAGACCGGTTATTTAATTGTCATACTACCTATCTTTTTCGTGGATAACCAATGCTTCCTTTAAAAATAAAACGAAAGGGCTCAACTTTGTTAGATTCCATTAAAGATTCACTATACAAAAAAGTGAAGATTGCTTCACATTAAACGGGATCAATCTTCCCATGTGTGGAAGTCAGGTAAAAGAGAGTCCAACTGAATTCAAAAAATTCAGAAATTCCAGCTCTTTCTTCCCCTTCTCCCATACTTTTTGTCGCGGTACATCCTTCTCGGGTTGGTTGAGGTGGAGATCTCACCCGTTGTTGGGGTTCCCGAGGGGATCGAATGCGGAATGGATTGAGAAGCCATTAAAACAGAGAATAAATGATTATAAGCAGGTATTTACAGTAATTAATTTTATTAATTCAACGTTATACTTGATACTGCGATATACGACAAAGACAAGCTAAATGGCTGGCAACAGTGGCGCACACAAGGGGGGTGTACTGGGGGTCCGGACCCCCCAAAGATCTTGAGTTTTTTCGATTGATGATAATCCTATTTATAAATAACGTAAAATTTAATTAAGTACTTGTAATTAACAATTTATTTTATTAATTAATGCTAGTTATTAATTCAATAATTTATTTTTTACTGTTTTTTGTTAACAAAATCTACAAAATCAGACGAATCAATAGGTGTTGTTTTGAGGTATGATACGAGTTGGGGAACTTTCGACCATTGACTCCCCCCTTGAAAAATTTTTGAGTGCGCTACTGGCTAGCGATAATGGGTACTTATCTTAAATGAGATACAATCCTGACAAATTTACCAAAGAGAAATCCTCCAAGATATTCTAATTCAGGGGTGGCCAACCTAAATGACTTTGCGGGTCATTTCGGTAAAACATTATAATCCCCGGGTCGCATATAGAAATATATATCTTTATATTGGATTTGGACCGATTACAAATATTTATTGGAGTGAAAATTTAAAACCAAATGGATTATTATTATTGGTTTCATTATTTTTCATGTATACAGACATAGATAATATAATTATTATAATGCAATGATCAAATAATATTTAATTTATTTAAATAATGCGATATTTGTTTCTCAAATCTTTAACTTAGTTTTTGTACGTTGATCTCAACGCGTGTATTTCCACATCGCAAATGATGTTACAAGTTTGAGCGCGATTTATATTTGATAAATTTCGTTTTCGCAGTTGTATACCTTGAAAAAACGTTACAGGAATCAAGCGTGATGCTGTGCGGGGGTATCGCTGAAATGCAATATTGATCAATTCTAAGTATGTATAAAAACAGAAACAACGTGGTAAAATAGAAACAGTTGTGGGACTTATTTTGTTACAAAACACAACACTAAAAACAGAAATATTGTACAAAATAATCGTATTTTGTAAAGTTGTAAAGAATCTCGCGGGCAGCGGGTTGACCACCCCTGTTCTAATTGCGATGCAACTATAATTTAGGAAGTCGCTAGTGTGGCTATATTGTCCACAGCACATTTCCTCTCTCTCTCTCTATTCTAAATATCTTTGACTATTTATAGAATATCTAGTAGTGGCGTTCATTTGCGGAGTGGCGTTGCTCTAGTTTAAAGCATCTGTCTACGTAAGGAGACAAATTTTCGAAAATGCCATGAGATTAATAATTTTGTGGTATTTTATTGGTGTTTATGACTTAAATTAAATTAATGAAAAACACCAAACAGGATATTATCTGCCAATTTATACTTATTGAAATGGGGTACATTAGGTAAAATTTGATGAAAACTATACCTGAATTCTAAGCCATATATTTAAATTATTTTTACACAACATACTTAAGGTCTCCCTCTACCCTAAAATCATGATTTTTTTTCAAAAATTGACAAATTTTTTTATGATTGTATTTTATAGGCCCTCTTATTAGCTTCATAAAAATACCAAGTGTTTTATTTTCCAATTATTTTCCAATTATTAGAACAAAAACTACCAGTGTTTTATTAATATCAGATGCCATAACTTTACACCTAAGATAAATATGTCATACTTTAAAATGCGTTTTACTCGAAATATGTTTTTTTTCGAAAAGCTGAAAAGACAGTGATTGCTGAAAAAGTTTTGAAAATAATTGAAATTTTTTTGTGTATGTTCTGTATAATAATAGAAGTGTTTTAACCGTTAGATTTATCAGTCACTGTTTTATCACAAAATTTACGGTTCTTTATGTGAATATAATTCCTGTTTTTTAAAACATTTTCATATAATAACTAGGATAAAGTGATCTAGTTTTTGTAAAAATAAAAATATATTTTATCCCAAAGATTATTTCAAAAAGAAATAGCAAAGTTATACATTAAAATTGAAAAATTGAGAACTTGTTCATAAATTTTTTGTACAAAATGGGCCCCGTTTATGTAATTTTTTGTAAATTTTTACCAATTTTTTCCATTTTAGTAGTAATAATTTCTTTTTCTCTTCTTAATTTCAGCCTTTTTTCCCTTAAAATGTACTAACTAAATCAAAAAACCACACAAAAAAAAAATCCCCAAATATCTCCCTTTAAAAAAAAAAAAAAATTGTCGCAAGTAGTCGGATACCTTAACACAGTTGAACAGGCAATGAACTAAAATCTTAAATACATTCAAATTTACCGAAAAGTTGTAGCTCATTGTAAATTTTCTTAAGGAAATTTTTTTTAAAATGCATGGTGTTCGTAACAATAAACTGTTCAAAATAAAAAAAAATTATGTTAGTGCTAAATCTTTTAGTTCATTGCCTTTATCATACTTTAAATAACATGTATACAAAATACGAAAGAAATACATTGATAAAGTTTTAAGATATGAGGTTTTAAGTAGCATAACTATGACAAGGATACCATCTTCATAAAAGACACCTTTAAGTTTTGATTCTTATTTAGCAAAAATAATTCTTAAAATTCCAGATATCTAAAATTCACCACTTTTAAAGCAGAGACCTTCCGCGTTTTCTATCGAATTAAATTTTTTTCTTTCTAGCTGCTTGATCCCCCCCCCCCCAACACAAAATAGGAAAGCCAAAAAACAACAACAAAAAAACAAAAACAAAAATAGAATTTCAGTCATACATTGATTCAGAAACGTAGACATATACCTTAAAGTTCCAATTTGGCTAGCCGGAAGAATACTCGAGTTGGGGAGAATAGACCTCACACAGTGATTCCGTCGTTACATTTTCAATTGACTGTAGTTCATTATTATGAGGTCGTTGCCCACAGCTCTTTAGTAACTATAAAGAAAAACATTGATTTATATCAAAAATGCCGTTTCCTAAATAGTAGTTTAAAAAATTAAAGAGAATGATTTAAAAGAAATTTTAAAAATAATAAAAAAAATGGGATATACTTATTCAAGGCTCAAGGGTGGCAAAAAGCCCTAAACACACTCATATTTTGAGAAATGTTTGCCTAATTTTTCTCTTTAAATTATCGCACTATCGTAATTGATTCTAATGGATTTTTTATGTAGATTTTAAATCTGTAAATTTAGTGTAAAGTAAATAGTTTTATCGATATTGTAGAAAAACAATGATAAGATATGATTATTATAGTGTAATAAATGTTTGTTTTTTCAACCAATGAAGTATTCCATTATTCCAACCAATCGGAAAGCATTACTGGTAGAGTTGAAAATAGAATATGAAGCATCTTTTTTAGTGTATTTAAAGAAGTTCTGTGTGCGAAGCAGTTCAATTCGAAGAGCGTGGGTGGAATTATGGGTAATTTTTCGTTTTTGCCTTATAATGAAAGATACTAAATACTTTGATGACTTTTTTAAGAAAGAATGTTATTTTATGCACTAAATTGTTGCTGAAGTATCAAGTGGTATTTCGACTATCGTGAGAACGTTGAAAAGATATTCTGAAACAAATTTTATCGCGAACAGGAAGCAATAGGGACGACATAGAAAACATTACGCGAATACCGGCCCAGAGTTTTACTTTCAAAATGAAAGCTTAATTCTCCGAAAATTTTGAAATAATTGATTTTGACATCGAGTGTGGATATGTGCCTAAGAACTGAGAGAGAAAGACTACTGAAAATGGAATTACGAGGCTTCAAGGCTCGCCCAAAACCATTACTTACTGATTGGCGCAGCCAAGTATTCGTTCATTATGGATTGTTAAAGACTTAGAAAAGGTAAGATTTGATGATGAAAATCAGATTTGTCCTTTAGGTAACAAAAAAGTTTCTATATAAGAGAATAAACTCATAAAGAATTCAGTTCTCAGTGTATGAAGCCCGCAATAAGGCACCCGATGGACGTGATGATATGAGGCAACGTGTCTTCTAGAGTAGTTTCAAGATTTCACATCATAAGAAAAACAGAGAAAACTAGGAAATACTGAAAAATAATACAAAGTACTGCAAAATGTATTACTACCAATAACGGGAGATATTTTTGGAGATCAGTCATGGATTTTTCAGGACGATAATGCACCATGTCGCAGCGTAAAAGTAGTCCAAAAAGTGTTTGGAGGGATTACTGTGAATAAAATGACCTAGACAGGATGATGATGAACCTGAAGCATAACATTGGCTATGATATTCAGAAGTAAAAACCTTCAATCAAATGTAAGTTAGTTGAAGCTTTAATATTTTCTTTCAATCATGTTGTCTTGAAATAACTTTTTGTGAAATTGGTGTATTTCGTGCCTAAAAGATATAGAGCAGTAATTGAAGCAGGCGACTGGCCCATAAAATATGTATGTTCAAACATACAACATTCATGCAATTTTGAAAGCCATGTTAAAGGGATCTTGTTTGTAAGGTGTTATTCTATTCCATACATTATGTTTTCTGTATTGTGCTATTTTGTACATAACATACCTTCTTTTGTTCAGGCAGCTGTATTATAAAGGCCTTATCACACACTCATGTTTGGAACAACCATTTTGGGAAATTTTTGGAGCAGTTGTCAGATTGAAGGGTTGCGGTAAGCAAAACGATATACTCTGATGTCAGCCGGCCCAACCTTCACATTGAAGAATTACTCCCTGATTTTTCTGCTTCGGAAACCGAACGCATCCAATATTATTACCTTTATTCCCCTCGCGCTTTTTTGACGGACGTAAACAGAAACAGAGCATTATTCTGTTTAAAATATTATACGCCATTTCTGATACGTTTTACAAAGCCGAGGCCACCATCTTGTTCATGACGTAGAGAGACGAAGAACCCCTTTGGCTGGAATTTCAAGCACTTTTAATTTCGAACAATTGTTTCAGCTCACTGGGAAAAAAATTGTTCAGAGTCGTTGCTATGTCAACTAGGTAGAAATTGCTCAGACAGGTTGCTTTCAAGGAAAATTGCTCCAAATACGTATACGTGTGATAAGGCCTTAAAAATACTTGTGGAATTAAAAAACTAGAAACAGATTTGGAATAAATAATGAAAGTACATTAGAATCAACAGCAACATTTAAATAGTACAATAATTTCATAAAGAAAAATTTCGTCAAACTAAAATAAGACAAAAGAAAAATTAGCCTGTTCATAACTTTTTGCCACCACTATTCAAACCGTAAGACGCAGAAAAAATTTCAGATTTATCTCCAATTTGAAATAAGAAATAATTTCTAAACTAAGGTTAGAATTCCATTATTATTTTTATTTATTCAATTAAATATACCAGCTTCAAATATTTCTGAATACATCTTTTTATTTCAGAATAATATTTTTCATGTGGCTTACTTAAATATCTGATTGAAGTAGAAAATTAAATGAAACAGTTTTGCAATAAAATTCTTTTTAAAGAAATTATCTTTACTTTTATGCATAATGTATCTATGGCCTTGAAAACAAGAATATTTAATAGCTTAATAATGCAAAGATCAATACGCTTTGAACCGGAAAACTCTTCCAGCTACGAGAAAACAAAATTCCTGGAAAAAAAGAAATCGATTATAAGTCGTGCAATTTAAACAGTATTAATCTCGTTAGGAAGAAATATCAAAGAACAAATTCTACTGGAACGAAAAATAAGAAGAAAAAACTGAATAAAAATCCTTCTGTATCAGTTTTCGCAAAGAGAAAAACGAGAACAAAAATGCGAAAAAAGAAAAAAGAAATGGATCTGATTTTACGAAGTAATCCGAGAAGCAAACACATTTCGTGAAGAGGGATTAGATCTCACGGAAAAAAAGTGGAGGAAGGTTTTATTGTATTTTCATTTGCAGAGTAACGAAGTTTGCCTTTGACGGATTTCAGTATTAGGTCTTTTTTTTATTTGTCAAGGGTTCCTTGATAGAAAGCTTGTAATTCTCGACTGCTTCTGGAATAAAGTAAAGGTCTTTGTATTAATTTTCAGTTCATAATGCAGCGAGGTCTTGTAGTATTTAACCAAGATAATGTACCCCTAAGACATGAAACAGTTTTTCAGGTAGAAAAACTTATATTAAAATAATTTATATCAGTATAATACACTGTGCGTGTGGTGTTCAAAATAAAGAGAATTTTTACATTTTGTCAATTATTTCTAGAGCAGATTTTAATAAAATTTGGTATGTACATACGGCTGATATAATCAAATAAATAAATAAATGAATAATTCTTCAACAATTAGAATGCACACGCATGATCGTGCTAAATTACACTCCTCGTCGAATTCGGAAGATATGAAACAGCAGTCGCCCAATATAACAACAAAAAAAATATGGTTAATATGGTTATAATGTGGTTGGGCTTCCCAACCATCAGTGTACTAGAGTTAGAAGGAAGACAAGCCTTAGTCAAAACAAACACAATTTACTTACAAGTCTCAACAACCTAACAAACTTGAACAACCCTAGATTAAGAAATACACCGTAAATTACTTAAGGGAGTTAGAGCGAGGAAGACAATATAAGTAAATTTGGTTTTAAAATTAATAACTTACTTTGAGCCAACGCTAATCCGATTCCTTTATCTAATAGACAAATCGTCAATTATCAATATCAAGCAGATAATCTACTGACACTTTCTTTTAGCTTTCTATTACATTAGGTTAATCCTCACAGCTATCATTTAGCTTCTAACCTTTCTCTCTCGTCGAACCCGAAAGCTAATACTTAAATACACGACATAATTTACATAGGCCACGCCTACTTCTTCGGGAGGAAGATTTAAATTGAAAAATATTTCAGAAAGAGAATTTTCTCAAGAAGATTATTAGGAAGAACGCGGATAGACTTGTTACATTGTCCCCTCTTTCAGATAAACAGGCCTCACACCGTGGTTTTATACCGAAAACAGGGGAATTTATGAGTTCCTGTGGCAATTAACCCCACTCGTTCAGCAACTGTTTTAAAGCATTGAATGGTTCTCAGAGGACTTGCAATTGCCTTCCCCAGAGCGTCCCAGGCATGCTGGACTTGAGGCATCTGGAGATCTAACTGGCCAATACATTCGTGAATATTCTTCCTTTCCAGAAATTCATCAACCAGATGAGCTCTGTGTGCCTTGCGTTGTCACCCATGAAAATAAAATCAGGGCCAACCGTGTTCGTGAAAAGGTGAGCATGGGGCTTCAAGACCCTATTCCTTACAGCAGTCACAGTGCCTATTTCAAAGACTTGGAAGTGTGTGCGGCATTCCAATGTGATTCCTCCCCAGATCATCTCATTGGATGGCCGGTGCTGTAATGATCGATTTCTCCTTACATTTTCAGTGGATTCCATCCCCCCCTGAGGATTGATGGTAATGAGAAAGCCGATTTATAGCCAGGATTGCGACTGAGGAGGGGGAGAGCCCTACTGGTTCCCTTTCATTCAGTGAATTATCCTCCCTTAAGAAGATTGAACTCAATCATCTTGGAAGAAGCTTTAGAAGAAATCCAGGATGTTCATTCAATCTTATGCCTAGGAAATATTAGACCGCCTTCTCGCGTTTTGTGAACTACCATATAAAAGCTCTTACTTTTCGTCAGAGTAAGAAGATATTTTCGGAGTGGCACTGGTGGTTTTCCGAGCTGGTCTCTCCTGCCCACATCTTGACTTGTTTGGGTTTTAAAAAGAACGAGGTCCTACTGGACCCTCTTCTGTTTTTAGAATTCCTAGATTTTTTGGATTCATGGAGATTGTCTACCATTGCTAGACAATTAGAGATTAGAAACTACGAGCATATATCCTTGTAGTACTTTCATATGGAGACAAAGTACGGAGAGAATATATGGAGAGAACTAAGGAGCCGCTACCTGTTCCCTCCAATTTCTGAGAAATCGACCATTACAGCAGCGGAGATTTGCTGGTTTGAATAGGAATCCCGTTGGATGATCAAACATACCTCCATGTATTTGAAAGAAGAGGCACTTTGACTGCTGTGAGGTATAGAGATGAGGTTTTGGACACGGGTGCAGTTGGCCCTCCTTTTATTTTAATGGATGGCAACGTGAGGTACATACAACTCATCTGTTCGATAAATTTCTGGAAAGAAAGGATATTCGCCGAATGGATTTGCCAGTTAGATCTCCAGACCTTATTCTTATAGAGCATGAAAGTAGGGCTATAGCAATTCTACTCCGAAACCATTTAAGGCTTGAAAACAGAGTTGCTGAACGAGTGGGATTAACTGCCAAAGGAACTCATAAAGTCCCTTTTTTCCGGTGTAAAACCATGGTGCGAGGAATGTTTATCTGGATCATACCCTCTATTAACCAATTTTTTTTGTTATATTCTGCAACTACTATCTCATACCTTCCAACTTGGATGAGTGTTGCTCACGATTACGCATGTGTATTTTAACTATTGAATGGTTATTTTTTTTTGCTTTATATTAGTCCCACATACAAATCGAATTTCATTAAAATATGTCCAGTAGTTCTAGATATAATCGACAAATTCTAAGAATTCTCTTAATTTTAACACTAATGTATCCTTTATTTGTACTATATCCTTAAAATATAAAAATATCAATTGGATGTGAAGTTTTTCATTGTGAATTGACTATATTACATAGAATAATTATCAACAGAGCTCACTGTTTCATCCACTGTGTTGCTTAATGGGAAAGCTTAGCGTATTAAAGTTAAGTCCATTTGAAAATGAATGGCTGCGGTAGCCGAGTGGAGAAGGTCACGAACTCAGGACAGACGAGTCATGAGTTCGAGTCCTGGAGCCCTGTCGTGTAAGAGGGTCTGATACACGTAAAATATGTCTCAGTGTAAAGTCTTTATACTGAGTGGTGTAAAAATTTGAAGAGTTGGGTATCAGCTTAAGTGTCATCCTTGTCACTTGATTTAGGCTCAAATTTACGAGTTCCATCACAAAAAGTCCTCGAGTTGCTTTAGAGAGCGATGGTGATAATAGAATAAATTTAATTAAACTACTTGGAGTTGTGTGAAAAGTTGGAGAGGTGTGGTTGTGTAGCATATTGGCTTTCACAATCCTGATGTGTCGAATTTGAATCTTTTTCTTCCAAAACTGTAGTGCAATGGAACTGATGCATATTAAATGGGGTCACTTAAACATTTGGCTTGTGACGGCTCTATTTGCG
The DNA here is from genome assembly GCA_019973975.1 of Trichonephila clavata. Lineage (NCBI taxonomy): Eukaryota > Metazoa > Arthropoda > Arachnida > Araneae > Nephilidae > Trichonephila > Trichonephila clavata. The sequence continues at coordinate 36,133 of BMAO01031330.1, forward strand.
CTCTTTTAACTAACAGTCCTCTTGGGGAATTTCTGGTCTTTTGAAATTATTTTATTAAAAAACTCCTCCTCGACGAAGAAAACGTAAATAGGACTACTATACATAGTCTGGGCTTTCAGATTAGTGAGAGAGAGTAGGATAAATTGCTAGCGGAGCAGTGATTAATCAAATTGAATATGAATTGCAGATATTTAATATTTGATAATTGAATTACTTAAGATGACGAACTGTCACTAGAGATTAAATAGCGAAGAAGTCAGAGCTATTGATTTAAGTAAATGTATTAAACATTAAAGTCTCGTATCTCGCGTACCTCGTTAATTATCTTCATATTTATTAATTGGGTGCATCTCTTATCCTTGGTCGATTGAATTTGAGTTGTGGTTAATATTGTAAATAAATTAGATTGTTTTTGAAATATGGCTAATCTTCTTTCCAACTCTCTCACCCCTTTAGGTGCTTAGGTAAGATCATTATAGGATCATTTCTTCATTTTGACATGACGTGAATAAGCTGCCAGCTCAGATGTCAATCTCGTATTTTGAACACAGTTCACAATGTAGAAGTACTTTGATGGTGTATAGCATAATTTTGTGTTAGATAGAAATAGGCAAATGGAAACATTCAATACAATAAACGAAACCAAAATCAAAAGTATAAGAGGTGACATGAAGTACATATGCAACAAAAAAATGAAATGATTGAAAATGAATGACGTTTTGCTATATAAGCTGTTTATATAGTTTTTAAAATATACTTAACAAACGTTGGTGCTAGAGATTACAATTTTCATTACTCTTTATTCCGTATATTTCAATGAAACAATTAGTCTTTGAACTATTGATTCATTTCTTCACTTAGCATGTTATGCCACGAGATTACTAAGTTTCAATTCACTTTTTTCAAAAAAAATGTAAGCAAAATCCTTATTTTATTCAATGATCTTCAGTGGAATCAAGCTTTGAACTTACGACCTATTAGTCAAGTCTATATTCCCTCAATCTTGCTGTTTTGGATCCCATATGTTGAAGGTTAATGCATCTCAAGTGGTATTATTGATGAATCGTGTCTTGCTTTCATTAAAATGTTATGAGGAATAATGATATTTCCTGCACATCTAATCTACTTGGGCTTCAGAATCCTTACATAATATGGTGATGATATTTATTAGGAGTGAAGCATTATTTATAGTAGATTAGTGTAGTTATAAATTGAGAATTATTTCCAGATGTATCATTGTTTAGTTCTAAAACACGAGTTGTTTACGGATATGGAAAATCGATCTTATTCATGTTTTACTCCTAGAAAAAAAATTAACATTTGACTAGCTTTTTATAAAAAAAATTGCTTGATTGTTATCAATCAAATGTTGAGATGTATTGCTAATATTATTAATAGCGTATATAAATACGTATACATCATAACAAGAATATATTTTTAAATAAAATAATTTAAATGATCAATCAGTAGAGTAAAAATAACTTCAAAAAATAAAGTTTATTACTTTTTTTCTCATTTTCCTATTTTGTCAGATTTATAACTATGATTAGTTTATATTTCCTTGCCCCCACTATATACTTGAATAAATGGAAGAATCATGCACACTTAAATCCTGAAGAAATTGTAAGTAAAAAAAAATAAAAGAACTTTTCTAGCGCGTGCAATAAATAAAAAAAATATATGAAGTTTCAGATTTATTGGTTCTTTTTCTTAACTCTTTATACCAGAGGTCGACAACCTATGGCACGCGGTACAATTCTCAGTGGCACTTTGCACTACTCAAAAATTTATTTGACAATTTTTGAATGGTTAGAATTTGATAAATTATTAATGGGCCTTCATTACAAACATCTTCAGATTTATGGGCAATAAACGAATTTTGAAAAAATCTGCAAAATAACTCTAAAGATAAATTTACAGCTATTTTGAAAATTATCAATTGTCATTGCTGGAAAAATTTAATTGTTGAATAGAGCAAATTGCATGTACTCTATTTTCCGCTTTTGGTTCTACATATGTTTTTAAAAAGGATTTCCTCATATAAAAAGTATTTCGATTCCAAAGAAAACCAAACTGTTTTACAAATGAATGCTCAGAATCGTGTCAAATTGAAAGTTACACATTATACCCCTGATTTTTTGACATGAAAGTAGAGCGGTACTAGGTTCCCATTAACATATTTATTTATCTTTTTATTTAACTATATTGAAGGGAAATACTTATATTTTACGTTGTATATTTTTACTTTAACAAATATATTTAAAAACACAAAATATATGAGCTATTTTAATTTTTTTGATTTTGTTGAAGAAATAAATATACTTTATGCTGTTTATTTTTACGTTATGAAATATCTTTAAACGGTGCAAAATTGATATATATAATAATACTGTAAATATATATATCTACATTATTCACCTCTATCTTATCGTGGGGGTCGAATTATTTCTAGAATGTCCTAGTGTGTGGCACGCTGAATTAAAGTATTAGATTGGTTTGGCATACCAAAGCTAAAAGGTTGCTGACCCCTGCTTTATACTGTTCAAAAAGTATCCAACCTTTGGCAAGAAATAATATCTTAGTTACTTTGCGTGAGATTAGGATTCTAATCAAATTCAAAGTAGGTCCCTTGTGCCTTCTTTTCACACACTCTCTGTATCATCCCAGCATTCTTTCCACTTCTAAAAACACTGCTGGAGGGCCTCTTTTGGAATGGTAGTAAACTCCATCTTCGCGTTCTGCAGTATCTCATCTCTACTCTGAAAAGGGGATCTTTTCAATGGCATTTTTATTTTCTGGAACATTCATAAGTCTTAAGATGCCAGATTCAGTGTTGGTAGTATCCAGTAGGTCCTGTGCAACTGCAAGACGGAGTTTTCTGTGCCATCAAATGAAGCTTGGGAACAAAGTTCGAAGCCGCTATGCACATGATCTCACAAAATTGCATGTGAAGAACCTGTATTGATCTCAACTTATCAATAGTCTCGTCTACGGTTAAACGACTATCTTTCAATATCAGATTTTCCATCTTTTGAACAAGAGCAGCATTTTGATCGGTTTGTAGCATGCCAAGACTGGTCACTCTCTACCGATGTGTGACCCCTTTTGAATCGGTTTCACTCCTCCTTAATTTCTGTGACCCCCATAGCATCATTTCCAAATACTTGCTGAATCTTTCAAATTGTTTCACATAGAAAATCAACACGCTTTTGACAAAAAATTTGATGCAGTACCTTTGTTTAAGTCGTTTAGTTATCTTTAGAGAAGTAAAAATCCAACGAACACGTATTACAACACCTAACTTGACTGCCTGAAAGAAACGAGTTGAAACACTGGAACGAGAGAAAAAAATCCAAGCATGTGCATTAGCTGTAACTCCCACTGTGCCAATGGCGCCGTTTTATAATCTCTTCTGTGAGCGGAAAAGTTCCAGGTTGCGTACTTTTTGAACAGATCTGGTAAGTTAATGCTTGTTTACAACAGAAATTTTCTAATAGCACTCATTAAATTAACTGAAATTATTCAAGTAATTATAAATGTAATAGATCAAGCTATTTTTAAAATATATTTCAATAAACTTTTCTTTCTAATCATTTAAAGCCAAATTACTTAAAAATAAAATAGTAGAGTGTTGGCTGAAGAACTTCTGTTTTTTTTATTATTAAATCTAACATTAAAAATTACAATCCATGTAAATGTAAAACGTACAACTTTTCATCAGAAAAATATTACAAATTTAATCAACTGAAAGCTGTAGAAAGGCAGTTGAGAGCTTTAATAGCAGCTGATGCCGTAATTAATCCTAAAAAGAAATAATGAAAAAAAACCCCGTTCTTACATTTGGTAGAATGCAAAACTTAATTATAGCTGACATCGCCAGATTCTGCGCCGTGACATAGTGGCGATAAAATACTATCAATATATTGTGTTCTGGGGAATGCGAGTTTTTTTCATAATCTAAAAGGTTGTATGAGAAAGAAATATCTCGTGTTAGGATAAAAAAATCATCTTTTGACTAGTTTTTGTAATAGAATATTAAAAATCAAGCAAATAAAAAGAGGGGGAAATCTTTGAAGTTTAGAAATAAATTTCACGTTATTAATAATTTGAATATCTAGATAATAATATATGTTGTTTTTACAATATTATTGATTTATTTAATACATAAAAGGGATACAGTACGATTCAATTGGCAAAAATTGACCAACAATTCAAATAAAAATTTTCAGCGTAAATTTTTTTTTATATATAATTTTCTATAACCTCAAAAAGTTGAAAATGTAAGTTGAAAAAAAACAGAGTTACGATAGCTTTTAGGTTTGTTTTGGTTCACATCTCAATGATAAACAAAAACTTTAAGTGTATTTATCTCAGAAAGAAAAACTAACTCATTTACCTTCATTTAAAAAATGCAAAGGCTTTTTTTTCTTATTGCTCCAAATACTTTGAAATTTTTTTGCCTATTGCTATTGATGCATGTAACGATAGTTG